>JAOBAT010141729.1:0-11501 GCA_026413305.1 Hydrozoanthus tunicans
GAGTTTCAGAAAGCGATTCGACATAATCTTTATGCAGTTTTTCTACAAATTCTGCTTCTATCGTATGCATTCAGGCATCAAGTACTTCCTTCAAATATCATAACTGAAATTTTATAAAATAATAAAGGCTAAAAATATAAGTTTTTAACACTCAAACGTTTTCGACTAAAAAGTCGAAGATGACTTTTTAGTCGAAAACGTTTGAGTGTTAAAAACTTATATTTTTAGCCTTAATTATTTTATATAACCTTTTTAAGCGATTTTAATGACATAACTGAAACGATTACAAATTTTACCTAGGTCCAGTCACAGGCACCCCAAGCTTGAATTAGCTTAATTGCCAGTTCGAAAAAATCTTTATGCAGTTTTTCTACGAATTCTGCTTCTATCGTATGCATTAAGGCATCAAGTACTTCCTTCAAATATCATAACTGAAACGAATACAATTTTTACTTATGGCCAGGCGATTCGAACAAGGGAATAAATCTGCACTATCACATTTTCAAATTCACAGTATAACTCCTGTATGGCTGAGTTCTAACGACGAAACCACCAAAGGAGCTTGCTTATAATAACATATAATTTTTCTTTCCAGAGAAACGTAAGTTCCATTGTATAGACGGATCACCGGCACAGCGAGACTATAAAACAGTCCAAATAGAAATAAAGTGTAACTTAATTTCAAATTGTTTCAACGTTTCTTCATGAATTCGCCTCAAATCAGGCTCGCTGGCCAAAAAAGGAGCATTTAGGAGGTAGACCTGGCAACTTCACTGGAGTGACACGCTGATCTCATTATCAAACGCCAGACGGTTCCGAGGAAAACGTCCAAGCTGAAAGCTTTTTGTATCTCTCTTCAGACCGAACTACAAAAAAAAACTAAAAAAGACAAAAAAAATTCAAAGTATTAGATATAGTCGACAATATACAGACTATAAAGACTTCCTGCTTCAGAAAAGTAAGTACTTAACTTAAAGTAACTGCCACTTTTCACAATCAGTGACTGAAGAAGGAAGCATTCATTGAAATAACAACCGTTTTGTTAACACAAAACCCACATAAAACTGCGGGGTAAACTTAAAAGTACCCTGAACTGCGAACACTGTGACAGTGGTGAAAGAGTACATACAGTCTAAAACTACTTTTGCACTGAAAAACAAGACCAATTTGCAGTTTATACAAAAACAAATCAATGTTTTAATTGGTTCACTGGATAGCGAATGAAAAAATAATAGTGTAGAAATCATTAGTTGATTGTGAAATCAGTTGTCCCGGTTCGCCTATCAAAAGTGCGCTTGCCGTATCAAACTACGAACTGTATTTCTGCACACAGTAACAGGGAACCTTGATATGACAAGGCACTGAAAACACAACAAATTTTAAACTAGAGCTAAAGTCATAGTGCCTTCCTTCACTAACTATATCCTTCAATCGATTAAACATCGCTTAAATGGTAACGTTTTTAATAAAAAAAAACCCTCTCAATTCTTAAGTTTTTTTCCTTGAAAAACAAAAAAAACGTGATTGGTTTATTAAATCCAGAAAGTCCAGAAACCACATCGTTTTGAAAATTTGATGAACAACAGTATCTAATATTAGTATTCAACTGTAAAAAAGTAACTATTTTAATATTTACATCCTGCTCTACGTAGTCAGATTTAGTTTTAGAAAGTTTATGAAACAAATAATTAATTAACTAGAACATTTGAACGATGCCGGCTGCTCGTTTGTGTTGCGAAATAAGTTAACTGAACGTTTTTAATTTTAAATTTCACTTATTGATCAAATTTTGTTGTAAACTTGTCAGGCAACAACTACTCAGTCGTTAATGGAGTAGTCGACAAAAACTGCACTAATGCGCACTCTTTCCAACAAAACAGACATACTTTAAAAAAATTCGTAAACTTAATTTTAGCAAGTGAAAGTTTTCCGTCTATAACACAAAAATCTCTAGTTTAAGATATTTATAAAGAACAAAAAGAAAATCAGCAGTGAAGATAATAACGACTTAAGTAACTTACATTCGAACACGATTCACAGATTTCAGCTCATCCACATCAGGTTCAGTAATGTTAAAGCGGTCAAGGTTAAAGCTAAGTTTACCCTCAAACAGTATCAGACGCAGATCAGCAGCAAGTTTCCGCCAGGCCTCACTGTGAGTGATGCACGTGTTGTGTTGCAAGTTAAGAAACCTCAGCTTTGTTGTGTGGTGTAAACCACCAGCCAGTGCCTTAAACCCTTCTCCTGTCATTCGTGTACCTGAAAGGTCTAAATTTCTCAATTGTAGAACATTTTGTAGACAGCCTGCAAGGGTCTCAACTGCTGCATCACACAGAGGATTGGTTGACAGGTCTAACCACATTAGCTGAGGGAGACTGGGAAGAGCTAGTGACTCAGCTGCTGTACCACTCATAGCCCCGCTTGTCCCACAGAGGCGGAGACTCTGAAGGTGTAAAGTGTAATGAAGATTCTGTAACACACTACTCACACCACCATCACGCAGTTGGTTCTGTGATAGGTCTAAGCATTCCAACTGAGGAATACAGCGGAGAGCTCCTGACACAGCTCTGGCTCCACTCTCTGTCATGTCTGTATTACTAAGGTTCAATACCCTTAGGTGTGGAATCTCATGAAAGTGTTTTGTTAATTCTATCAAACAATCATCACCAAGTGGATTACACGAAAGGTCTAACGTATCTAGTAATTCATTGTACTGTATACTCTCTACCAGAGCTCTTCCACTTGTACTAATTACTCCAATACTCCTGAGCGTCAACTCGCGTAGTTGGGTCACATGCTTCAGCTGCCGACCAAACCTGGCCAAATCGCTGTCCTGAACTAATACCTTAAAACACTCGAGCCTAATTACTTGCAACTGCGTCATGAGTGGAAGAGCAGCAACTAGTTTCTGAATTATGATCTTCTCTGTAAATGACAAATTCAAATAATGATAGTTTAAATCTATTATTTTTAGTCTCCGAAGCTTCTCAAAAGGAACCCCAGCAACGGTCTTCTCGTCAAAATGTTGGTAGTATAGCCCGTACAGCTCACAAGGAAACAACTTGATTAGCTCCAAAACATCATGCGGGTTGTTTGCATTTTTAAAAGGAATGGAATATCTTGCCAAATCATACTGAAACACTGATATGGTGCCACTGTTCTCCTTCTGTATCAACATCACGTCCAGTGTTAAATCATGTGAAGTAACACGTTCTAGGAACGTGCTAACGGGATCACATGTGCATCCACCATTTTCAAGTTTCATCTCAAGTTCAAGGAAAATCTTTTTTAACTCATGAATACTTGCCGAAAAGGCTCGACACACCACCCCCCTGAGTTTACCTTCAATCAGAAATGAGAACAATTCATGCACAGCCCAGTTGTCCAAATCATGTCCGTTCAAAATAAAAAAACGATCATTGAAAAAGCTCAAAAAAATTTACGGGCTTTCTCATATTTGCTGTTTCCCTGGCTGAAGAGTTCAAGAAACAGTTGATGAACCGCAGAAACATAATTTTTGTGCTCATCTCGGAACTCGAAAGAAAAGACATCAATGAAACGGCTGGTTACCAAATGACTTATCTTTTTCAATACTTCAGTACACCCACTATCTGAGAGTCCACATACAAAACGAACAACATTCTCTGAATGCCACAAGCGACAATCCATTTGATTCATTACGGTTTCAGTCAAACGCAACTCATCTATGACGTTTCTCACTTCACACTCTTTCTTGCCACTTTCTATTACGAGTGTAGTAATGTATCGAGCAGCCAGAAACTCTTGCACCGATTTATGCAAGAATGATATCATCATCTTGGGATTTCGTGAAGGAGCCTTTGTAATAGAAAGAAGGCCAAGAGAGAGAATACGACCATACACTGCAACCTTGGCAAGTTCCTCATAGGGAAAAACTAAGGAGTTTCTTTGCAGGGCGTTGAAGGCAACCTCTCCCATCTGAATCAGAATCTCATCATTTTCATCAAGTGCATCATTACACGAGACAGTATTTGATTTCGCATTACTGTGGTTAATAATACACTCAACAATTTGCTTGTAAAGATCTGTCATGTTTGATGGAAGCCCCTCCTCTTTTCTCTCTTCCACAACAAACACAAGAACAATAATAAAAGGGGAATTCCAGCAAGGGAGCACAATTTGTGCTTTATTAAATACTCCATAAATGAAATAAGCTCATCCCTGCTCTCAAAGTGTCTTGCAGCATAGTCCCATATATCATTCAATCCAAAGCCCACGATCTGGAACTGTGAGTGTACATGCTTCCTAATCTTTTCACCCATCCAGGGTCTTGCTGTGACAACGACAACACATCGGGGTAACTCTTGACCCTTCAATATGCGCATAATTTGATTATCTTGTTCAACATTATATTCATCTAATCCATCAAGGACAAGCAAAACTTTATCTGAATTCTCATTCGTGTAATCTATTACTTTTTCTGCTTGAGACTGTTTAAGCCCTAAACATATCTGGAGTGCTTCAGCTAGAGTAAAAATTGTGTAAATTTCTCTTAGTCTAAGCACAATCACAAGTTCAAAGCTTTTCAACTGTTCGTTTTCTCCTTGAGCCCAATCTACAGCAAGTTTACTTGAAATTGTTGACTTTCCAATTCCAGCTTTGCCAGTAATCAGAATTCTTTTAGGCTTCTCATGATGTTTGCTGGACTTGGTGAATACATCAGTGTAGTCATCCAGAGAATGTTTTGTGGAACCTTTA
The DNA here is from genome assembly GCA_026413305.1 of Hydrozoanthus tunicans. Taxonomy (NCBI): domain Eukaryota; kingdom Metazoa; phylum Cnidaria; class Anthozoa; order Zoantharia; family Hydrozoanthidae; genus Hydrozoanthus; species Hydrozoanthus tunicans. The sequence goes on from JAOBAT010141729.1 coordinate 4,738, forward strand.
GCTGTCTTTTCCTGCTGAACCCATTGGAGTCTAGTGTATACGTCGTTGATATGAATTGTATCTTCAGGATCCCAAGGTTTTAAATTAACCTGTGACATGGAGCCTTGGTAATAATGTCTGAGATGTTCATGGCAAGCTGTGGCGTTAAACTCTGTGAAATACAATAACCAGACCAGTCAGCCGCAACAGGAGTCAATTTCTCATAATTTGCTACAAAAATGACCATAAAACAGTTACTGTTAACTTTACCATTGATAAATCTTATAGATAGAGGCCTATAATTTATACAGTTACAAGTTCATGGCTTTTGGCTCTAAAACATTTGATGATCGAAGGAAGCAGAGAAACTCGATAGCAGAAAAAACAAGCCAGTCTTCAGTCCTGGAATTTGCTTTGGACAAAAAACAATACAATGAAACACTTGACCTTGCAAAAAGTCTGCTACTACCCCTGTTTTTTACTTGTTAACACTAAAGAATAAGTAAGTTTTTCTCAATCCCCCCAAAAAGGTTGACCTTATTCTTTTCCCCTGGCCAGGCACATTAATTCTATAGCTCACAGTTTTTCAATTCTTTCCACTCTGTTAACTAGGTCATCACTCCTTGATACTCTTGCAATAAAGTGATGAGGGACTGGAGAAGGCTATCTCCCATCCCTTTCCATCCTTTCCCCGGGAAAAGCCAAACAAAGTGTAATGCAATTAGTTCTCTCCACCTCCGGTCCTTTCTTAGCTCATGATCATCTCCCTCTCTTCTAACCATGCAATCACTAAACAACACCAACAAGGACCATAACAGGTATGTATATATTCATAAAACAAATAAATTATCAATAGATAAATTGCTGCAACGCTGGAATTGCCTTGCAGGAGAAGAGTTTTAGTCACAAAAACAAGTACATGCTCAAATGGCAAAAAAAACAAACATCAATAAAACGAAATTCAAAACTTGAATTAGCTCCACCATTAATTAAAAAGGAAAAATATCAATAGAAACATACTTTTATAGTGGGTTTGAAACAAGATCAAGAAAGTTTTGTTGAGTCAATTTTTTCTGACCGGCAAGGTGTGTTGTTCCTTGATGGAAAACTCTTATTCCACAAGTAATAAATAATTATTTGACTCTTGCTGCAAGTAACCAGATTAACTAAAATCTTTGCTGTTGTCCAACATTTTTCACCCCCTCCCCAAGGCATGTCAGACCACCACTTTTGATAAGGGAAAGGGCTCAGCCTATTCAATTGCACATTAAAACCATTAACTACAACTGTTAACAACCTCAACGTTAAACAAAAATTGGACATTTTTGTAAATCAAATTAAACTATACACAACCTAGCTACTGTTGGCACTATACCAACTTTGGTTGGTTAGAGCGACTGACTTATCACCAACCACTTTCTGCATGAGGGTTACAGAATCATTCTAACAAGTGAAAAAAGTAGCTCTCGTTACGTCAAAATTATCACAGCATGCAGGTCTGTCAAACAGAAATAATAATATATATGGGTTAAGTTATCCAATCTCGTTTTCATTCATTTTCTACAACTTCCAATGTTTCCTTTAAGTTCTTTCTCTTCATTTGTTCTAAAGAGCAATAATATTAAGCATTTCAACTTGAGATTGTGAACATTGGAACAATTAACAAAAAATGTCTGATAAAAAACTTTTTAAAAGAGAGAAAACTATGCAACATTTTAATTTTCAAGAAATGCAAACAATTTTCCAATGGAGCGGGTACACAGGTACCCACATAATAAGATTAAACAGCTCTCATAAAAACTTCACCAAAAATGCTGACTTTTCGGAACATTGGAAAACATACATTGGAAATAACTGGCATTAGCTAAAATACATGTAGATTGCTAAAACTGAAATGATAAAATTTTATTGCTGTAAGTATAATTATTATGTTATGTGAAGACATCTTTTACCACATTTTAAATACCTTGAACAGTTTGCAAGGGTTGCAGCAGTTGCTGGTCCTCATCATCTATTAAATATCCTTCAAAAATTTTTCTCACATGTGTCACATGTGATGAGTCGTATGTTTCATATGTCATAGTTACACCTGTCATATGCGAATCCAAACATATGACACATCTGAAAATGACCACAGTCATATGTGTCATATGTGCATGCAACCTATGACACCAGTGACCAGCAAAATTTCCTTCAAAAATTATTCTCATATGTGTCACATGTGATGAGTCATATGTTTCATATGTCATAGTCACACCTGTCATATGCTAACCCTAACATATGACACATCTGAAAATGACCACAGTCATATGTGTCACACATTGCACCCAACATGTGACAACTATATGACAAACATATGACAAAGATATGATAAACGTATGACTTTTCACATGTTTGTCATATGTTTGTCATATGCTCTTTTTCCAGTAGTGTAAGTAGGAGTTAAAAAGTATTTGATCATCACACAGTGCAACTTATGTTACTGATTGCTAAAATTGAGCCATTAATATTTCATGGCTGTTCCAATATTACAAACATTCACCTTAAGCTACAGTAATTATTGTATTGAACAATTGTAGTAGTTGCTGCATGGTTCTTCCCAGAATCCAGAGTTTATTCTTGATTCTGATCATCATGTAATAAGTAGGAGTAAAAATCCCTATCAAGCTTTTTTTTTAAGTTCCAGATGAAAAGTAGAACCCTTTAATAATTATAGTAATTTTCGAAAATAAAACCTTTTCTCACCATTCCTGTTACATATTTTAGACTTGAAGCGTGCAATGATGAGGTAGCACGAGGCATAAAGCGGGGACAAACTTTTGTATCTCAAAACGTTCAACTCCGGCTACAATAGTCACATTGCTATAACTTTAATCAATGAATTTTATGACATTTTTTAACTGAAAAGAAAATTTTCAAACAAAAACCACATAATTCATTGCTGCTACATCACAGGTTACCAGCCCCTTGCCTGCTCGGTAAAAATTTATATTCCAATCTTTTTTTGATTAAAAAGCATACTTAGACATGGAAATTTTCTTTGGTTATCAACAGTTTTAATCCAAAAAGTAAAAAATTAACCTTGATAGGGACTTTAAGAAATACAAGTTTAAATACCATACAATAAAAAATTAGAAAGCTAAAATTGAGGCAGAAAGCAGACTCTATGGAAGATACAATAAAGCTATCACAAATTTTTTTCCAAAGTACATTAATATTACAAATACCTTGAACAGGTGGCTCTTGATTCTGTTGATCCATATTCAGCAGAAAACAACCAAAGCGATAATTATTTAACCGGCGTGGGCGTGAACAGCATTTTTTAAGCAGCCATAGAAACTCTCCCATGGATAAAAGAATAACAACTGCATTGAGCACAAGGCTGGCAATGTTAAGTATTGTATTCTCTTTGGTAAAATTAACTTTGCAGTTGAGTGGAGGTGTCTTTCGACACTTGTATGAAGATGGAAAAAAATTTAGGCTGCAGTTTCAACTGTAAGGATATAATTAGACACACAGGATAACCACTCTCAAAAATGTTTGAATCATGTAAAGTATAAAAACAGAATTATGTATACTCTGTTCCATCTTTCTTTTCTTCTCTGAAGATAGTTTGCTTGGGTCTGTTTTGTGTTCTTCCAGTATCACAACATGTCTTATTGCAAACAGAGTGTATACTAACAAGATTATAAATAGTAACACATACAGAACAATAAATAATGCTGGTGGAAACCTTTCAACATAGTCCTCGCCATATTTGTTGAAGCAATCTGAAGTTATAGAACCTTTGGTTGGCTCAGATGTGTTGCACGCAAAATATCTCCTGCTATTTGCATGGTTGTCAGCAAATCGACAAGAAACAGAAAAAGCAACAAGCAATAACATGCCAGAGATCTTCCCCGGGTAAGTCATAGTACTGGCATGGAAGTAATCTTTTATTTTATCCCATTCCATTTCTCTTCAACCAAACACAGACTGGCTACAGGGACCAAACTTCTTTCTTCTTATCTCTCCAAGAAAAACATTTATCTATACAAAAAACAATCCTTCACTCTGTCGCTGTTTTATAAGGTGGAAGCTGCACGATCGTCAGCTCAAAGAATGATTTTTTTGTTCTTGATCTTTAAGCTAAAAAGGAAAGACAAAATAATCTTAGCTTTAATTTAGGTATTACAATTAAATAGTTTCAAATTTGGTCGATCCAGCCCATTATGCAAATGGTTAGATTTTGTTTTCGCTAGCTGCATGTTAGTTTGTTAAACATATAAAATACAATTATTTTGTCTATATATTACACATATGTGTAGATACAGTCTACCATGTCCTGACAGTAACTATGTACCAAGTTTTTATTCACAGACAAGTATGTGATGCATCACCTTTGATTTTACTTACTTATAATTATAATATAAAGATATAAGTGTTTTACTTTATATTATATATATATGTCACTTATAGGTTTAATTCCAATATTTACATCCAGGATACGAGTGACACATTTTCCATATCCTCACAAGTGGTGATAATTTTATCGCTGACGTCATTTCTTTGTTTTTCCCCAATTAATTTTTTTTCAGTACAAACAAACACTAAGCAAAAAATCTAATAGATAATTATAAAAAAACTACATGTTGGCGCAATTACTCTTCTCTTATTACTTCTTATGCTTGCTCCACCATGTTATATCCTCTCTATAGCTATATATATAGCACCATCGATATTCTAGATTTATTAGCTACCCAGTGGTGGGTTATGTAGTTATAGCAGTCAAGGAGCCCAACAAAATCTATGAACTCAATGTTTTTGCTCACAGAAAATATATACCGGGTTTTCTAACAACATTAAAGTTTAACTTTCCTATAGTGCTTTATTTTCCTGAACTTGGGCTAAAGTTAATGTTGCATCTGGATACATTTAAGCTACTAAATTTTTATTATATGTTGGAAAAATTTGATCAGTTCTCCTGAATACTTTCTGCTTACATACCTGGGGAAAATAGCCTGGTTTAAATTAAAGAATCTGCTTTACTTAATACATTACATACCTTTCTTTTGATTCAGCCACAGTAAGTTTTTCAGTCGGTTGACTGGTGGTACAGACAATCATCTGAATGCCTTAATAGTGCCTATGACATGAAAAATTATTACTTCAGTGAACACACTTTCTAAATGGGGAACAACAGTGAATTTTGTCAAAATCTGTTAGGGTTCCCGAGATATTGGACATGCAGGTAAATTTTCAATTTTTTGAAATCTGCTGCCAAACCTTTAAACTAAGGAAGATCGGGACAAACATTTTAACAAAAATATTACTGAAACTATATTGGCTGAGCAACATTTCGGCATCTTACTGACGCCATTGTCAAGCTAAAATGAAGTAATATATGTAAATAACTTAAACTGAGATATGAGTCAATTTAAATGCATGTAACCATTGTTTTAAAAAATGAAAAAGAAATAAAAGAAAAAGTGCCAGCTTGAGTTGGAGCTGATATTAGGACAGGGGCGTGGAAATAGTATGGCTGCATACAAATCCCATACATATTACATACAGAATCCCCCATGTATTAGGACAATTTCCATGTCTTTACCCATGTAACATCCAAATCAAACCCATATCTCTGACAAATCAATGTATATCCCATACTAGGGAAAATCTGAGCTTTTCTGCTTATGCCCATATGAATCCCATATCTCTGACATTGTTACCCATACGAATCCCATATATATATACCAGGGGATATCTAGGCTTTTTACTTCTGCTTATATGAATCCCATACAAATCCCATATAAATATAACCATACTTTCCCCATATAAATACCACAATTTCCCATATATGAATTCCAATGCATTTCTTCCATATGTATCCCATACCATTCTTTTCCCATATAAACCTCATACCAATTTTTTCATTCTTTCAACTAATCATTCCCAGCTATGCGCTGCGCTATGGCGAAGTGATCAGAAGTAACGCATCAAACAATATCCATGACCCACAAATAGATTTTACTTCAGTTGTTCCTAAGTTGCAAATTCTCAATGGATGCTACTCTACGAGCTGCCACATGATTTCCGCTTAGCCAGCGGTTCTATATTTCATTTTCGAGTTTGTCATTAATTCCGATCTCACTTATACTACTAAAAAATAACCAGGGTGGGCAGCTCCGAACCAAAACATTGTCTTCTCATCTGCTAATTAAAACGGCCAAGTTTGACAGTTATTATGGGACAACGATGACAGATTCCCTGGTTACGGCCTCTTATAAAAACAATTGACTTTGCCATAGCACAGTGCATAGCTGGGAATGATTAGTTTGAAAGAACGGACAATTCTGTAGAAAATCATGCATGTAAGTACATTAATTCAGATTTTTAAAATGCTTTGGTAGTGGTAGATCTCAAAGTAAGTTCATTCGTGGCTTCGCCAACCCCATCTAACAGTTAGTAACTAGCATTTAAAGACAATTCGGTGAAAACAACGGTAGCAACTTAGCTATAGCATTTGTCACGAATAGGAAAGGGCAATTCGGGCGTAATTCGGTGAAAATTAACGGTCACTAGTCTTTATAATACTAGCTGCTTCACTATCAATCATTAACTATGTACTGATATTATCCTAGCTAGTGCCCGTGACTTAATACAGTAAAAACCCGCGTGTAAGAACCTAGAAAATTAAGAACCTCCTGGCAGAAATTTGCTACTTTAATACCCAAAATATAAGAACCTGTTTAGCCAAAAAATTCCAACAGGTTCTTATATGTGGGGTTAAACTATTTTATTTATAA
>JAOBAT010141740.1:0-34130 GCA_026413305.1 Hydrozoanthus tunicans
CAATCAGAACACTAGAAACGCAATATTCAAGGTTGTGTGAACCAACCAGAACGCTAGAAACGCAATATTCAAGGTTGAGTGAACCAATCAGAACGCTAGAAACGCAATATTCAAGGTTGAGTGAACCAATCAGAACGCTAGAAACGCAATATTCCAGGTTGAGTGAACCAATCAGAACGCTAGAAACGCAATATTCCAGGTTGAGTGAACCATTCAGAACGCTAGAAACGCAATATTCAAGGTTGAGTGAACCAATCAGAACGCTAGAAACGCAATATTCGAGGTTGAAAGATTAATAACGTCAAATAGACCAACTCTTCATCTCTCAGTCAAATGATTTATTTGCTGTCATTCACACGCAATTTCAATAAGTTAGTTATTTCGCATATAAAAATACCGTTTTATATCAAAATATTACTCATCAAAAAATAAATTACACCCTATGAATATTATGAAAAGTATCGAATGCAAAAATATATTACATCATTTTTGTAGTAATCCAAAGGATCTTTGCTGGCAAGTCAATTAAATTCCTAAATACATCAGAATTGCCCCAAAAAACAAGTCCTTGGGCTTTGTTAGGCTTTGCCATTACAGCAGTCCCAGTTGTAATGGCAAATTCTCCCAACTAGAGCCCATACCTTTTATGGAATAAGTTAGGGAGAATGTTATTCTTCATCTTCAGAAACTCACTTTTCTGATTAACTTCCATTTTCTTATTACCAAATGCCTTATTTTGTGTGTGCTGTGTAAGGAGAAAGTGGACGTTGATAACTGGCTGGGACTGAAAAGGTTAAGAAAAACAAGGGTTAAAGAAATACGTCACAATAATTTAATTTACGAGCAAAACTTAAAAAACATTGATGTTCTGCAAAGGATTGTAATAACTGCAGTTTAGAACCGATATGAGCGTGAACGAAGAGTTATGATACAAATCTTGTTGAATGTTACAACATGTTGGATATCGATAAGATGTGAGGTTGTTGGACAGTGTTGTCTATCAACTAGGCGAAAATGTAAGAACCTTCGTGACATTCTAGAAACCCGCTGTACTACATCTGGTGATTACAGCTCGTTCTGCTAAGACGAAACTCCCTTGTTAAAAAGTTCTACTTAAATGCAAGTTGTTGGGCACAAAGCTAATATTTTGATTCACTGGAGCCTTGAAACAAGATTTAAGAGCCCTTCAGATTTGACAACAAATACCAATTTTTCCTATTCGTCATACCGCGCGTGCCGGAATCACGGAGAAATCACACCATCTCGTTTTGTTGCCGAAATCTCGATGTTTCAATTTTTTTTCAAATCTCATCGTAAATAAGATGACAACAACGAGTTTTTGCAACGTTTTTTGCAACATCTGACACGCGCAGTGTGACGAGCGGGAAAAAGTCGTTATCGAATGGGGCAACGGCGACATTCTGCTAAACTCCGCAAGAGTTTTCTCATGCAGGCTTTCAAGCCGCTAGCGACAGCTGAGATGATTGCAAGCAAAACGGTATGAAAGCAGTGTCCTTCGAAACATCAGGGCCAGGGTGCACGAAGCCGGAGAAGCTATCCGCTGGATAAAAGCTAATGGTCGTCACTAATTAATCAAAGTTTGTTTGACTCTTGTTTTTCTCTGGTTGTTAAGTGAGTGGAAGACTCCTAAAGTAATGGTTTAAATGGTGTCAAATAACTCTTTATAGTTTTTCTGCATAAAATGGAAGAAAATGTCCGGCGGATAGCTTATCCAGGCTTCGTGTAACCGGGCCCTGACGTCTCAACCATTCAGGATCGATCGACGTCGTTCGTAGTCTGCGGCTACAGTGCAAACTTGTAAATGTTGCACCTAGTTAAACGGTTGGCTTTGGGCAAAGAGTGAACCCCGAGACTTCATCAAAACTCCTCAGGCTGTTGCGCTCTCATAAAATTCCCCACATCTGCATCGTCAGACAAAGTTGCCTTTGTGGTCATTTTTCACACTTTCGTGAGCCACTTCTAGGGTCTGAAACGAGCAAAACAAACTACGATTACTTCAAAAATATAGAACAGGATGTAATGGAAATCCATTCTGCAGCAGTTAGTTGCATCTCCTTTACTTTTTACCTTTATTAAATTAAGAATACTACATAAAAACAACAAAAAAATTATGACAATGATAATAATAACCTATTGGAACAAAAAAAATTCGAGTCACGTGGACTTACCATATTTGGTGTTGTCACTGTTTGGCCTGGGCCACCTGACCTACAGGAACGTAACTTGATTGGTTGATAGGAATAGCAAACGTACCTCCGAAAGTGGGTGTCATAATTCCTGTGGGAAGGAACAGGGACAATGGTTCTTAGTACAGTTTGTCCCGTTAACTCGAACATTCAAGAGCAACTAATAAAACCAGGCTTTATGCGTGTTGACGTCAAACTAGTCAATTTCACCCCCAAGCTTCGTACTCAAGAACTAGGTGTAAGTATTTTGCACGTGCAAACCGTGTTCACGAAGGAATTCTTTTCATTTGTGGACGCTTTGGAATTTGATTTGTGAAAATATTCACACATTCGTGATTCGAAAGCGAGGCTAGGGGTAGTTTGACGTAAACATGCATAAGGCCTATTACCGAGGATAAATTTACTGTGAATGCTTACAATTTTGGTTCGAGTTATCGGGAGTTTTGGAGTAGTGAGGGCAGGATTTATCGGGAGTTCGAGTTACCGACGGTAAAATTAACTGTAAACGTTTATAATAAGGGGAAATCAATTTTTTTCGAGTTGTCGCGTAGCTCAATTTGTGAGGGTTAACGTTTGAGTTATATTGAGTTAACTGTATGTCATCACTCAAAATCACTACCACGTCGTATGAGATTCGCGTGTAATCGAGCTCACGAGACGGAAGGATTCCTATATAGAGAGATTTTTTAAAGCCGTGGCCACACGGTGCATTATTGCATGCAACGTTACGCACAACTGAAACCCTTCGTGTAGCCACACGGTGAAACAGTTGCATGCAATGTTGCAGGAGTAGGATCGGTTTCTACTTCGCGCAACGTTGCGTGCAGCGATTTCAAAGGTGGCTACACGGTGCAATTCTCCTGTTGCAGGCAATGTTGCAACGTGTAGCCACGGTTTAAGCAGCACGTATTTTTGCCTGCGAACGATAGGGAGGTCAAGCAGCAGAAATTTTCGCGCGCTGCCGTGCTGGTTTTGTTAAGCGGCTGCGTTAGGTTAGAAACTTGTCTCCAGACTTGCGCTCTTGTATGCGCAGCTTAACCAAGAGCTGGGGACCTTACGTAGGGACGACGAGAACGTTTGGCACGGGGAAACCCCGCATTGAGCATGCGCAATACCATCGCCCTCGTTTTGGTGATGTCGTTTCGTTCGGGCCGAACGCCAAACAGCATTTTTGTCGTCGTGAAGGACGCCAGGGTAAAAATGCAAGATTTAGGAGCTTCGGGATTCCTAGGTTTTTTGAGACCATAAAGAACTGCAAATTCTTCATCATCAATAACATAAGCCGTGAGCTACACTCAGAACCCTCTCTTATTTTCGGTATCTCCGTAAACCTTGCACTGTCCCTCTGCACACCACCGAGCGATCGATCGTAAGGTCTAAAGATCGAAAACGGTGACATAACCAGCAACCTTTCGCCCGAAGCTCCTGGCGTTGACGTCGGCGTTCTCTTCCTCCCAACGACGGCAAATGGCGAGCTGACGTTTTTCCGTTTGCCATTCGCGCGGTACTTTTAAAATTTCTCTATTAACAAAATTCTCTCTTCTTAATAACATTGTAGAAAACGTGTAGAACAGTGAGCGTGAGCGGTTAAAATCAAGTACACAATAGATGCCTACCTTGCATTACAGCGGTACTATTTGGTGAACTTCCACTGTTTGATTCCGACGATCCCGCAGCCACAGGCGGCCTCATCACGGGGTTAAAGGCACTTTTCTGTTTGACCGCTTGTATCATGTTTGTCGAAAATGAAAAGAATCCAGAGTTGATGTTGGGAGGAACACTGTTGGGCGTTGGTGGTAGAGACGGTGACTGGGTGTGCAGGTTAACTGCAACGAAAAATCAAACATTTCAGTATCAACAGACGGCCCGAGTTGTTCAATGCCCATTACTGAGCACTAACCCGGGGTTAAAATTCTAACCTAAGTTCTTCAGGGTTGCCACTATTTACTGGATGTAAAATTCAAGGACTTTTCCAGAACTTCCAGGACCTTTCCAAGCAAATCCAGGACCTTGTCTATCAAACAAGTGACACCTAAAACGAATGCAGATTGGCTGAATCCTAACAATGAAAAACAACCAATAACAGATTGCTTAAGAAAATTAAGCATCCCGGAGTCGCGGTTTTAAGAACGTTTTCACATCAAATATATTATAACAAACAACTTTTTATTAATTTTGGAATGAAGAAAGAAAGTTCTTGTCCATTCCAGGATTTTCAAGGACAACGACCCAAATTCAAGGACTTTCCAGAGCCTGGAATTTTTCTTTCCTAATTCCTGGATTTTCCAGGATTTTCAAGGACCGTGGTAACCCTGGTTCTTGTTTCCAAACTTACTGACACTAGTAAACAAACTGTTTTGGGCTGTAATTTATTTTTTAACAGGTTTTGTCGAGGAAAATCAAAACAGTATTTCGAAAGAATCACTAGTCTTTCCTTAAGGTTACAGGATAGGATAGAGGTGTGTTTTGCAAAATTTACATTTGCGCGTCTCGTTTAAATGATTTCTCTTGAAAGTGCAGCCCTTTCTAGAGCCAAATAGATGTAGATTATTGCTTCGTTTGCAGAATTCAGAAAAATTTACTCTTTTTCCCAAATCCGCAAAAGTACTTCTTGTCTGCCAAATGTTAACTCTCGCGCCTGTTTTGACTAATAGCTGTCAGAATGTGATTTTCGAAATCTTACATAGTCATACTTAAAAGTGTGTCGGGTAATTTCAAGCTTACTGCTCAAATTTCGGCTTAATCCATTTGGAAATGTGACGTGTTTCGGCTGCAGTGCCAGTCTCCACTATCGATGAAAACAATAGCGATGAACTAGAGGGGGCCTGGCACTACAACCAAAACACATCACATTTCAAAATGGCGGCGCGCGGGAAACTCAAATCATGGAAATGATCAAACTAACTTGCTTGGTGTTAGATTTATGTACAGGATTTGAGCTGCTAATTAGGCTAAGAATGTAATACAGTGGGAATTCCTTTAAAATCCCTTTCAAGCTTAATTTCTTACTTTTTAAATTAAAACTGTTGTCATCTGTGAAATCAAAATTCGAATAACCAAAGAAAATTTCTACGTCTAAGTACGCTTCTTAATCCAAAAAGGGTTGGAATGTAAGTTTTGACCAAGCAGGCCGGGGACTGGCAACCTGTGACGCAACCGGTAAGTTATGTGGTTTTTGTTTAAAAATGTTCATTTCTGTTCAAAAATGTCATAAAAGTTTTATTTCAAACATTTTGAAGGGAATAATTCATTGATTAAAGTTATAACAATTGTAACCAGAATTGAAGAACTTAAGTTTTTGAGATAAAAAAGATTGTCTCTGCTTCATGCCTCGTGCTACGTCATATGCCTCCTGCTACGTCATCATTGCACGCTTCAAATCTTAAAAATTTAACAGGAACGACGAGAAAATGTTTTATTTTCGAAAATTACTATTGTTAAAGGGTTCTACTTTTCATCTGGAACTTAAAAAATAAGCTTGATAGGGACTTTAAAAGTTTTACAAAGTATCGCATGCCAACTTTAAGTAACTAACCTCCTGTTGCACCAAGAAAGCCCGGCGAGGAAGGAACAGCCATATTGTGAATAGAAAGTGGGGCTATACCGCTGGCCAGGCTGTTCATACCGTTACTTACAGGAGCCAGAGTTGTCATGACAACTGAGTGGGAGGAAGGCGGAGCCGAACTCGTTTGCGAGTACGTTACGTGTTCATGGCTACTAGAATTACCGCTGGCCAGAGAAGCAACATTGGGTAACTGACTTATACTGGATAACTGACGAGATGCGACAACATTGGTTTCAGGCACTGTATTGAGATCGTTGTTGTTTTCGTCTGTAACTGGGAACAAACGATTCTAAAAGTGAAATCTAACAAGAAGCATTTTTGAAGCCGTAGCTCTTTGCTTTATCTGTTTTTTTGAGGGCTAACTATGAGAAAGGATTCATTTCGTAATAACAATTACAGCCCTTAGCAGGATAGCCTACGCCACAGAAAAGGAGATTCTAACTGACAAAGATTAACATGACACAAAAAAGACTAGCGTGACATCGACTAACCTGCGTAGCATGCGTTTTCGTTGAGTTTTGGCGTGGTTTTCTCTTTTGGCCGCGCGAGAATTTGGGCAAGAGAAAATAAAAACAAATGGCCCAAATTTTTGCGCGGCCAAAAGAGAAAATCTCGCCAGAACATAACGGAAACGCTTGCTACGTAGGCTATACATTGACGGAAACCAATACGATTTTAAGAATCGCTGGCATGATATAGAACGAAGACAACAATGGCATTGAAGATCATTAACATGGCATTGAGGAAGACTGGTGTGATATTGACGAGAGTTAACGCAACTTGCAGCTTAAATTTGCAGCATTTACTGTAATGGAAGACTTCTGAACAGAAAACCATACAATAGTCTGTTCGCTATCGTTGGATCCGTTGAAAAAATAAGTCGAATTTGAAGTGTTTGAAAAAACATAGTTTGAAAACAAACATTTGACACAACTTTATAATTTTTTTGGTTATTAAAGCACTATATTTTGGCTGGCCAAACCAGCCTTCTTGAGGCAATGAAGTACAAAATCGATGTGTTCAAATTTAACTATTTATGATAGTTGTGATATACGAGTAGGTAATTGACGTGCGCGGCAAAATTCAAAACAAAATAGTAGAGAAAAATAACGAATAGAGGAAAATGGCAAATGAAAGTAAGTAAAAATAAAAAATCGTCTCGCAAGGTGCAGAGTGCCATCAACATATAACAACATAAAATATAACAGCGTGACAAAATAGTGTGACAAATAATAGTGTGACAAGGACCTGTCGGTGCGTGCGTGCTCCCAGAAGTGCTATCTTGTGCCGTGCTTGTATTTTCAGTGCGATTGTACTCCATACCGGTTGCATTTTCCGAGTTGCCGACAGCAATGTAACTAGGACCGTTGTTCATTATCCCATCTGACGTCATAGGAATCATATGCTGGCCAGGCATGATCATTTGGTGGTGACTGCTGTCCGATATGACCGAAGGCGACTTAGGTGTCGCGTGCCCACCCTGGGCATATTGAATTTGTGGGTTGTGCATCTGGTTGCCAGGCCTGGGCATGTTGTAAATCGCCTCGGCCAAGTCTGCGGCTCTTTTTAAAACGATTTCCTAAGAAGGAAAAAAAAAGTTTGATTATAGTTAAGAGAACTCTACATACGCGAAAGCGGCCTTGAATTCGCTTAAAGAATAACTACAAAAAATAAAAATAATAATAGTAACAATAAAAATAAAATAATAAATAATGGATACAACAACTGTAAATAATAATAATAATAATAATAATAATAATAATATCAATAATAATAAAAATCAACAATCATAAAAAATGAAAAACGATTCAAACCTTTGGCAGTCTTTCTGGATCACCAGGATGTCTTGGAATAAGTTTCCCAAGTCGTTGAAATCCATAATCAATGGTTGGTTCACAAAGGGCTACAACAATAATAACAGTTAAAATACTTTCCGTACAAATATTCAAGAAGCGCGGGTATCTTTCAAAGGCCACAGTATCATTCAATCTTAAAGGGGAACGACATTTTTTAAATGTAATCCTTCAAGGTGTTGAGAACATATCTAAAACTTTTTTTTCTTGAGTCGCGCGGGCCATCGAGCATGGGCGCTTGTCGACTTGTCAGCGGTAAACGAAGGTTAAGTGTGACGTAGTTTATCGGGAGCAAGCGAGCGCGTGAACAGTTTTTGTTGTCATAAGCTCGCTTACACAATCAAGAGTGAAAGTTACAACTTACGTTGTGTGCGATATCTCACACCAATGATGATTTTTTTCCATCCGAGCCACACTCCGCTTAACCCCTATTTCTGAGCCGCCGGTACAACGCGGCAAATAACGTGTTTTAAACTCGAATTTCTCGGAGAGTCAGCGCGATACGAAAGATTTTTTTTTAATATCGTTTTTACACTCAGTTAAAGATTTTGTTTGACAAAAGTTGATTTTAGGGTTCAGTTTCCCTTTAAGTGTCCTACTTGCTAGTACAAAACCACCACACAATAACGGTCCAGTCACTTACCGTTATAAACAAATCTTCCCGGTGCGGACCGACAATGCTGTTTATTCCTGTACATGAGTGTCACTTCAACGACGCCCGGTAGGGGTCTTGGCGGGGCTTGTACACGTATGGCATGTGGTGTGATTAACTGTTGAAAAAACACACACAATAGAAAATCCACAATCTTGCAAGCTAATCGCCCTTACTTGCAACAGTGGACGGAATTGCTAAGGCAGTAAAGGCGCAACAGGCTTTTTTCATTCAATATATCAAGAAACTGCATGTGGCCAGCACTAAAATCGGCGCATCAATTATAACAAAATTGCAAAGTTTTGTAAACATTTTCAAAAAACTAAAGTGGGTAAGAACTTTTGAGAATTGATCTTCTGCCCTCGTTTTTACAGAGAAATGTATGGAAAAAATACATGGAAACGAGGCTGGACGCCGGCATCGCTGCCCGTCTACTTACTTTTTATTGGAAAATTAGCCACATTCAAATCTTCATGTCTCCGCAAAATTCCAGCCAATCTGTACAAAATTTTGTAGCTTTACTAGTACTAATGTGTTGAAATCGATTCTGGGCTAGTTTCCCGATTAACTGAACATACTCTTATGCAATGCTTGCGTGATACAAGCTTCTTTTTTTTTTTGAGAACCAAGAAATTTGGCCGAAGCTCATTGTTCTTAATTCTTTGGTGATTTGAGCCTCGAATTGTTCTTAATTTGTTCTTATCATTATGTGTACTTTAAATCGAAGAAAAACTAAACCTAAGCTACTGCAATTCGGCATGTGTTTGAAAACGGAATGCTTGCCTATTTCCCTATGAAGATACAGTATGCTGTATGCATGTTTACAATGATTGTAAGGAACAACCTTCAGGGTAGTGTTTGATTTGAAGCAATGATAATGATTAAAAAGAAAAAAAAATGCGAATCATTTTTTGTAAAGCTAAAAAAACTGCTCAATAAAGCCCCGAGCCTCAGCCTGTTCTTAAATTGTTCTTCAATTTTGGTCAATCTGAGCCTCGTTGTTCTTAAAAAGTTGTTCTTACAAAAAAAAGCGTGTAATGGTCAAACGGTCCACGTACGACCTCGGAGCACAGCTTCCCAGTTAGATAGAATTAACTGTGTGTCGATTTTATTGAAGGAGAAAAACCAGGGTACTTGGTGAAAAACTCTCGGACCTAAGCCTAAGGGCTCACTAAACCGTTGCTTATTATAGTATGTAGTCTTCGCTACTCTTGCATAGTTGGAAAATCCAACAGGGTTTTGCAACATATATAGAACTTCCATGGGTCTACGGTTTAACGTCCTTGTATCCGAGAAGACGCAAAGGTCGAAAATATAAAACTGATTGCAGATATAGAAACAGCAAAGGCATTAAGTCGAACCCGGGCCTCCCGCTCGACAGCCTGGCGCCTTACCAACCCGGCAAACTTTTGACTCCCCCTGGACAGGACACTGAATTCTCCGTCACAGGTTACCCCCCAGCAAAAGCTTGCACTCATTTAAACAGCTGAGTCGACTGAAAAAAGTCAGGTAAAGTGTCTTGACGATGGTCACAACAAAAAGGCCTTAACGGGACTCCGCGAGGTCACAACACAAGGACTGTGAGTCTGGCAAGAAACCGCTCGGCCACTACGCCGCCGAACCAAAGGTACAGTTTAATTGGTAAACGATAATCCAAATCGGTTGCTTGATAAAGAGTTAAAATGAATTTAACTTAAAACATTCTAGTGTATAACAATTCAGTTTACTCCAAATCTTTCAACCTAAATTCCACAGCTCGGGTCAAAACGTTATAATTAGTAAGACAATATAATGGAACAGTTAGAATTCAACTTATAAATGGAATTGTTCAACTTTCGTTTTAATTTCCTTCATTCAGAGTTAAACTGACTAAGTTTGAAGCATGTACCAATTCAACTTTAAACAACCGTTTCATGGAGCAATTATTATTTGGGCATTGGTAGGACAAATTTTGTACTGAAAGGTTCACAGAGGAATACAAATTTAACCTTTCTACGATTTAAAAGACCCAAACTTTTAAAAAGATTTAAGATTTGTGTGCTGCTGCATAACATTTCATAGAAAATCTCAGAGTAGAATCATTGGTGCAAAAAATTGTGGATAAAATGTATTTTGGATTCCTTTCTTAAAATTTTAACCGATCGGTAACTGCTATCATTATTCATTGTTTATTAACAGCATCAATAATATGCATTGTCACATGCTCCACCATTCATCTCATACAAATGATTAATGTTGAAACTTAAAATATTCTACAAGGCATTAAGTTAAAACAAATTTAAAGAACCACAAGAATTTAAGCAACTATCCAAAAAAAAAATACTTTGTCTTGACAGCTGTTGCCCTTATTATATAATTAAAACCTTTTCAATACCTTTTAAAAAAAACTTAAAATTAAGACTTTTTGAATAGATCACCTGGGCGCAGTAGTTCATAAGCCCTAAGTTTTTCATCCAAATAATCGTTCATGTTTCTTATAATGCAATCCATAAATGGACTTGGCTTGGAAATTTGTTATCATTTTATATGTCTATTTGTTATTCTGAGCAGTCCTTTCACCGTAAAGATACAACTACTGTCATTTTCCTTAACCAACTGATAAAATAACAATAGGGATGTTGGAGCATGGGGGGAGGGGGTCTAGAAACTTTATGGTGTATTCACACTTCTCTTTTTACTCAAATCATACACTAACTATACCTTTTAAAGTCTATAAGGAAAGAACCATAGTGGAATTGGGGGAGGGGTGGGACCCTCCTGGCTTCAACATTCCCTGCAACCAGTTTTTGAATACCCAGTTCGAGCAAGATTTACTATTATTATTAATTAATTACCTCACTCCAAACAATGAGAGAACCGAACACAACTTGAAGTCCATCGAAATAATTGTCACCAACAATTATAACATTTGTCCCTCCAGTTGTCCATCCTTCATCTGGACAGATTGCCTTGATGCATGGGGATGCTGAAATGTTTTTAACAAGAAAAAGAACATCTAGAAACTCTACAGAGAACTAATAATTTTAACCAGGATTTCAGTTAAACTCCCTATCAAGCTTATTTTTTTAAGTTCCAGATGAAAAGTAGAACCCTTTAACAATAGTAATTCCCAAAAATAAAACCTTTTCTCACCGTTCCTGTTACATTTTTTAGACTTGAAGCGCACAACGATGATGTAGCACGAGGCATATGATGCAGCAGAGGCATGAAGCAGAGACGATCTTTTTTATCTCAAAAAGTTCAATTCTGGCTAAATAGTTACATTGTTATAATTTTAATCAATGAATTATTCCTTTGAAAATGTTTGAAATAAAAATTATATGACAGTTTCTAACAGAAATGAATATCTTTAAACAAAAACCACATAACTCATTGCTGCTAATCACAAGTTACCAGTACCCGGCCTACTCGGTCAAAAATTACATTCTGATCTTTCTGTTATTCCTCCCCTATCAAAAATCCAAGAGCCAGCAATTTTTCTCCATAGGCCAGCAAAAGTGCAAACAATTAAACAAAGCAAGTATAATTATAGACACTAAGATGGTCACTGGAGTGCAGCCGAAATGTTTGATAAAAACCATGCTAAACCCAGCTTTTATATGCGTCTTCATAAAGATAAATTTGGATTGAATTAAGATATTTAGCTGTTTTTAATGTTTGTAAGGTGTAATTTGCGTTAATATAAGTTGACATAAAGTGTGAGTAGCCTGATTTAGTCATTTTGGAGAGGATTCCTTAACCCCTTCTTTACCAGGGTCTTTACCACCCAGAGACCGGCGGCCATTTTGGATTTTCTTAGCTGACAGAGTATGTGACATGATATGTTTTGAGTAACCAGGCAATGCTGGGTGAAGCGTTTGTTTTGAGAACATACATATATACATATATATACTTCCTTGGTCGATGAGTGATGCAACTGAAGTGATACAACTGAATATATGTAAGTCCTTGGTAGCGAAGGGGTTAATGGTTTTCTCAGTCATGCAAAATGGCACTTGGTTAATAATATAAGGAAAAGTCATTGAAGAGTCATGGAGTTTCATTCTTTATTCTCAAGGTAAACCCTATTACTGTACTTACTGTCTGTCTCACATCTTCTCCCTCTTCGTCCATGTTTTGAATTGTTGTGAACAAACATGTTATCAGAGCAGCCAAGCATACCAGCTACAGGATCCAGAGTAGATGACACGTGTACCTAGTAATTTGTAACATAAAATATTACTGTCATTTATTCGACTTATATACTAGCCTGCTAGCAATCAGTTCCATAATTTAAGTTTATATTAGTTCAGAGCTTCTCTATATGTAGATTGCTTCATTGGATCAGGGGCCGAGTCACTATCACTGTATGTGCCTGCATCATGACAACAACAACTTCCACACCCAAAGAATTATCATTTCTAGTGTGAACTATTGGGAGCTACATGTCAAACGTCCAGTCGTTGTGTCCGCCCTGAAACCAAACCCTATAGCTAGCTGCGAAACAACATGACTAACATAGTTCATATTAAACTGCCAATATGCAATTTTATGCCTGCTTTTGATAGTGAGGAAGCACTTAAGGTACCCAACTGATTGTAATGCCAAAATTTTCTAGAACTGGCACCCTAAGCGGTATCAAATATTTGAAACTTTTCACCTAATGGTATAACAAGTATCACCGCCCCATATGTTGGTCCCCCCCCCCCTTCCCCTTTCCTTCGCCCCCAGGGACTAGATGATGGGAATTTATGCAAAGTTTTGTGCTTGCTATGTTAAAATAGTATGATCAGTTTTTTTAAAAACCTACCTGGAATCTTCTCATATCTCTTGGGTTCCCAGCATTTTTGAGACAATTCTGATTACACTTCATGAAGAATTTAAGATAATACCTGTGCAGAAAAAGATAACTTGTTTTAAGCAAAATTCTTTAATGTGTCTCATTCTCTCATCCTTTATTTCATGTAACAATATCTTATGTATTCTTTGTAGGGTACAAAATGAAGTTTTTTTCATTATATAATGCTCATCCTTCCTCACTTTTTAACAGTGAACTGATTTTTAATTAAGGGGGTATGTCCCCAGCCTGAACTATCCCAGAAGTTAACTATTTAGCATGTGAGGTGAAACTGGATGGTTGAGGGGACACTGCCCCCCCCCCAATATTTTTGTTTGGCCAACTAGCATTTATTGGTCTTCCTTAAGATTTTTCTTGAAGATGACTTAAAAAGTCAAAAACGTTTTTTTTACATTTTAGTTTTCAACTTTTCTGCTATAATAAATTTTAAAATAGAATACTGTAGGTATTTGTTAATTCATCAGCATTCAAAAATTTTGGAGGGTTTCTTTTCATTGATCTTGTAGCAGGAAATTCAGCAAAATAAAGACTAAAGGCTCAAAGAACTGGTATAACATATGCATGAACAATATTCATGTCACTCTGAAACAGAAAGAGGCAGAAACAATGAGTCTACCCAAATTTTATGACTGCTTGTGTATTTTAACTTGTTATTGTTATACTGCGAGTCTAGAAAACTTCTGGGGCCGGTTCCTCAAATCCAGATTAGTACCAGATTAGGTTTTGTTAAGAATTAAACCTGGGTTAAATTAATCGGGGTTTTGAGGAACCGGGCCCTGAGGCAAATAACCAAATCCTACATGCTGATTGGCCAAAATCCAGTCCAAACACTTGTCTATACATGACCAGGAACTGATTTCTCCATAATGGAGTGCACAGAGAAAACTGTTTTTCTTTTTTACTGACCTAAAACTGAAGCTATGTAGTAAATAAATTATCTTGTTTAATTTGTTCAGTCTGTCCAGGAAAATGTCTGCTAGTTCCCTTTCACAGAACTGTACAGACAAACACGGAGACAGGTCTTACCCCAGTCATTAAGATTCATTAACAACAGTTAATGTGTTTTTTTTTAGTTTAGTTTTAAATTCATTGAAAAGTATTTACAAAATGATGTTAATATAGTAGCTTGTTTTTCACGCAGTTTGCACTTTTTTTAGAACCTAGATTGATTGATCATCTTATAGAAAATTTTCTATCCTCAAAACTTTCTGTTGCTTAGAGCTGTTGTTTGATCTATGTTTTTTCACAAGATGGCAATTTGCTTTTATTTGCTCAAAAACATATTGGGTGGGGATATATAGGTCTTTTCAAAACTTTATTGTCTTAAAATAGCATTTAGCCATGAAGGGACTTAAAAAATAAAAAATAAATGGACAGTTAACAACAGTTTTCCTGTCCATTAACAGTTTTGAGATACTTGGAATAACATGTTTTTTAAACACTTCCTCTGTTATTGAACAGAAATATCAGATTTACAGAGGTTCATTATCATTAGGATTAAGGGTAGGTGGGTGAATGGCACAATTGTTAAAAATTTTTTCAATGTGAAGAATACAACTTGAACATGCTATAGAAAACTGGTAACAATACTAGCCTCATACAGACTAAAGCAATATCTTTCTGAGCCACAGCAATTGCAACCACCTTTGAAGTAAATAGCTTACATTATATCAAATTCTATAACCGAATGAATCCAATTAAAGAGTCACAGCCAATGAACTTTGTGGGAAACTGCTTCAAACAACGGCAAAGACATTCCATTTCATAATACTTCAGACAAACAAGTAATTTGTATTTAGCTTTGAACAATATGAGATTAGTTTGCATACAATCTTCACGCCCACCGCTTCTGTTGTTTGCTTTGACAGAAACCTGATTGCTATGAAAATAATTATGCGAAGCGTTCTCCTTGGGGTTCGAGACAGACTGTTAAACTCCCTCCCTTAGGGTTCAAAAGTATCTGTAGGGACTATGGTTAATCTATAGTGTCTGAAACAGTAACGTATTTAAAAAGTACCACGCAACTTGCCTGTCTATGATCACTGGGTCGGACGGAGTCTCATTTCGATTACCACACGATTTCCTTTCACAGCACCGACTACAAAGAAAATTGAAAGCAAATTAGCAAAACCACTTCGTATTTGAATAATAAGAATCTAAAACGATTACGAAACTCAGACGACTATTTTTCTAAACTACAAATGAACGTTTAAACCTGCACATTACTGCATGTGTTAAAAGGACTCGGCACATCTCGGGGTTCTTGTCCTGTCCTTCATATAAAATTGGCTACCAAAAACAGAGAGAGCACAGTGTTACACAAATAACCGCAGAACAGTAGTTTTGAAATATAAAACTTTTAAACGACTTTCTAAACAAACCAAAACTATTACTTCCAAACTTTTTAAATTTGTATTACGTTACATAAGCAAGAGGGGCATTTTTACATTGCACTTTGCCTTTAATTTCTTCAGGCAGCTTAATTGCAACAAGCTAAAACAAGAAGACGACTGCTCTTTTGTTTAACAAAGGTCAAAGACTCCCTGACTACATGTAGTCTTAATGACATTGAATTGTTGTTGTAGTAAAGAAGTCGGCAAATTCACCTTTTTAAGTAGTTTTGCCCATTTCGAAGTTCTTGTAACAAAAATTGTCGAAAGCGGCACGACAAGCGATTTTATAGTTATACATTGATTCAATGCAAACACTGCGTACTATGTTTTACTTTTTAGTCAATTGAAAAGATTACAATTTGTTGACAAAATTAAACGCAGTGTGCAACTGTGCATGTAAATTAAATTTCAAACAAAATGATTCTCTGACGAAAAGTTATACTTTTCGCAGTCGTTGCGTAGACACCTGAAAACTATATAAGTCTTTACCATTTTTGTCGCCGAGTCAACCAGTCGTATAAAAATATCTTGCTCGCACCTTACACCTGTAATGAGAAAAAAACACAATGAAGCCAAACTTTTCAAAGCTGTTGTTTTATTTTGCGCGCCATTACAGTAATTACTCGCCGTGCTGGCTAGTTCAACACAGCACTGTTTCTTTCTTTCTTTAGTTAAGTCTATAAACGTAAAGTCACTTCGTAAGTTGTGTAAATTACTTCCATTCTTAAAACAATTACTTGTGGAAACAAATCAAATAGATCTACTCGTTTTATTTGATAAACCAAATCCCATAGCAACACAGGTATAATGACAAAACTCTCGCATCTGAAAATTTTCTTTCGAGTTTTTAATTCAGGAAGAAGGCGATCGCGAAATAATTACTATACACAAAAACCCATGTGCGTTTACGTCTGTTCCGCGCTCTATTTATACTGATGGCCGAGATATTCCCACAGGGTTTGAAGGATAATTTGATAACGAGACCTCTCGTGCACACTTCAACGATCGCCAAAGTACACATACGTAATGTTAGACAATCGTTGTCCACGAGCCTCTCGATCAGAAAAAAATTCCTTTACACTCACCAGTACTGCTATAAAACAAACTGAGCCGATAGCACATCCCGTTGCGTAGCTGAAGTCGTTTGTCTTCCTGTGATAAATTCAAAAGTTAAGTTATAGTAAATCAATTTCTAAAATGAATCGCTCTTTCAATTAACTTAGGCAAAATCAAGAAAAAGTTTTGAGTTTACCGCTACCACAGCATTACACTCGATGAAATCCACAAAAACTGCTTTTTCGATTTCCACCGCTTGACCAGTGCGATCATACAGAGCAAGAACGAAGTGGAAAAAATTGCTCTTTCGTAAGTTCGAGGGAGGCTGCTTCTCAAAATGTGCTCGCACAAGATTGCACCCACTACAAGAGAAAAAAAATACCAATCTCAGCAGCTATCAAGAGTATAGCGAACTTATTTAATCACGTGGCTGAATACAGCTACAAGATAGCATTGGAGCGAACAAGAATACATCGTTACATTAATATGGCTTCCCGCAGAAATGAAAGGTACCTGTTTTGTTGAGAAGATTCTATACCCGTTGCGAGCCATTGGCCCTCTTCTTTCAAGCCTTCGCCAGCTGCTTCCTGGTCTTGCATTCTTTATCCCTGTTATGCCGGCTAACAGTTCGTCCGAGGGGAAGGCTCAGCCGTCCTTAGTGAATTGGAGCTGCTCTGTTCTCGATTCCCAACGCTGTTTGGAGTTTGAGGCCTCAAGAGAGCCTGACGCGAAAGCACAATGCGACAGTCGTATGTTGGAAACCCGAATGCATCACTGATCGCCACTCGCGGGGCTTTTTTGTTTTCAACCAAAAGAACATGTACTGCCATCAAATCCCAGAGGACACGATCTTTGGTTCTTTGTTCCCGTGGGAATAACGACTTCAATGTGATGTTAAACAACAAGTGTAGCTCTCAGCCAATCAGAATCGTCGCTGCTTTTGTAACAGCTAATTGTGTCACGTCGTAAAGAATTCCACGGTTCGAAAGTTTTTGAGACTAATTTTTTCTTCATTTTTTAAAAAAATAATTGTAAGCCAAATTTTTCGTACAATTCCTGTATCAAATTCTTTACATATGTACACATGTATCAATATTGAAGAGGATCAATTTTGAAAAATGTAGAAGGGGATGAAATTGAAAGTAAAACAAGCAACATGATTATCTAAAAAAATACTGCATTTTTTAAAATTTCTCAACAAGAACGTCGATACATTCTGAGCTTATGAGGATTTCAAGAGAATATTCTTTATTTGAATTCATAAACACTTATAAATATTCAGTTTTTCCACCCTTTATACCATTTCAGGCCGCCGTGACAGCAACTTCCTGACTGAGATTTACCAAAGAACCAAAGACACGATCTTTCAACAAATAGATTTTTAATTTAAATTGCTACTTTAATATCGATACATGTATTTGTTAGTTTTACTTTAATATCACGCAACTCCTTTTTTGTTAAGAATCAGCGCCAGCCTTGCTCGACCACTTTTTTTCAGTAGAACGAACGAATGAATGAATAAATGAGTTACTTATATTGATACTTATATTCGTCAAAATAAGTCATAGATGCGCAAAGAAGTATTATATTTAATGTGAAGTATTTTTGTCCATATCGGCGCGCCATGCGAAGGAATGAATGAATGTGTGAGTGAGTGAAGAATTCATGACTGAATGAATGAATCGGATGAATTATGAATGACACCTTTGTTTATTGTGAAGCTCGAAGGTAGTCCTGTTTACAATCAAGAGGATTTGTATGCAAATAGAAAAAAGGAAAGAGATACAGAAAATTGAAAAAGACAAAAGTGGAAATAAGGAAATGCGAGGCAAAAATGAAAAGTACTAAAAATACGAAAACAGAAAAGGATGGCCTTCTAGCCTTCTTACTCTTTCCGCCAGAATACCGGCTTTAATTCGTCTTGTTTCTTGCCTGCAGTTTTTTAAGACAAACAAAAATGTTGAAATATTTGCTACCAACTACTTAAAATTAGTAAGCGTTGCTTTGTGCTCTCTTAATTGCGCTATGGGCAGAACGTAAAAAATAAAAAACAACAGCGTTTTCCGTTCTGGCCCGAAAATAGGTCGGTTGTAGTGTGCCACGGGTTCATTGTGTACGTTGGTTTTAAACTAAACCCGTTTTTGAGCGAGAGGGAAAGATATGCCAATTATTCTAGTGCCCAGGTTTCCGACTTTCAAAAATTGTTATTGCCGCCTGGGCCATTGGTTAGGAACTTTTCTGTTCATGTATTAAAAGGTCTCCATATTGGGTGGAAGGCAAACTGTTGAAGTTATGCCCGCATTTAAGAGCAAAAATGTTTCTGAGGCGGTATATGCCTAAGGTAAACAGTAGAACGTTTCTATGGACAGCAGTTTTACTTTCATTTGGCGTTTCCGTGGTGCAAAATGAATGCCAAAGAACAAAGAATTGTAGCTGTAGGTTTTGCAGTCTAAAGGGAATCTGCAACAGTCCTTGTGATTCGTGGGGAAGACAATGCCAATTCTTTCGCGGACGGTAAGTTTGGCTTTTCTGTCGGATAAGTATTATAGGTTTTAACCCGAATCTTTTACTCAACTTGATAATTTAGAGCTTTGTAACGAGATAGTTATTGCGCATCGAGATGAAAAACGCGTGTGTATCTCTGGTTATGTTTGACATCACACTTTTCAATCGTTGTAACAACGTGTTTACAATACCAGAAGCATCCTGTCAGGATGTTTTTTACTCTCGCTGTGTGAAACCAGTGAGTCAAGTTTTTAAACACTCGATTGGCATATCCACGACTCGTGGAGCGATTTGAGCCATATAATCCTTTTGATTTAAGGAGCATTTCTTGTAGACACATCAAAACACTCAAACAATTTCCATAACTCACTGACATGTTAATCGTTTTAAGCGCCTTAGACAAGTATAATTGTTTTTCGTTATTTAGTTTTCCACTCAAAATGGCTTATAGAGTATTTATTGTTTTCTAAGAACCTTGCCCAATAGGATAGTTCTCATCTTTAGGAATTTGCGTAGACCACCAAAAAAATGTGACGATAAGGTTGTATTTTTTATGATACTCGTAACTGCCCGTAAGACGTATTTTGGATGGGCATCTCGCTGAGGCGGAAATATATTTTCGTATCCTAAACAATTGCATGTAGTCTTGTCTTTGTATTTGTTTTATTCTAACAGGTTAAGTCTGATCAACAGTGATGCACTAGCTTTTACTGTTTTAGGAAGACTGAATTTTGATATATGTAACATCATCTGTTTGAAAATACAAACTCTTATTTTAAATTCATTTTATGCTTAGTGTCGAGGACTTAATTTTTTTTATAAATATGTATAAACCATCTTTTTCATTTCTTTTTAAAATCACAAACTAAAATTTCTCTTGGTTTAGATCAGTTTAAGAATGGAAACTTTATAAATAAATGTCATCAGAAGCTTCCAAAGTCTACCTGTTTTGATCTTATTTGACTACATTAATATTCTAGTGATAGAAGTTGTAGAGGGGAATAAGGTAGAAGGAAGACACTAATTACAGTTTTTTATCCCGTATTGAATAATACAGGTATAAAAAGACGACATAGTTAGTTCCAACAGTTCATAAGAAACTTGTATTTTCTTCGAATCAAAAGATATGTTCTTTCTGATAAGAAAAAATAAATGTTGACATGGGAACTTTAAAATCCCTATTCTATAAACCAGCTGAAATGTGTATTTTATTTATGACATTGCAAGTCAGATAACAAAATCCTGCATGCAGATTGGCCAAAAATCAGTTTTAATTAATAACTTCCCATACAGGACCGGTTAGTTATTGGAGTGATTTCTTGCTAACATGTGCATGCAAAAGATGCTTGTTTGTTCTCTTTTACTGATCTAGGACTGTTGCCATGTAATCATTATCTTTATAGCCTTCTTAGCCCCCTCAAAGTATTGGTTCTTTTTTGCCTTTTCAAGGACTTGTTCTGAGGTAGTCTGCTTTATTTACTTGTTTGTTCATTGGGTTATGATACATCTTAGGAATATGAGTATCAATGGAATTGACTTTTAAATTTCATAATATGTAACCTCTTTGCAATTTGTTGAGACCATTTCAAGTTACAAATATTTTTTACCAGTCCAAAAGTAACAGCTCCCGAAAAGTAGTGGCCGGCACTTTTGCCAGTAAAATCCTAAAGTAACGGGGCAGTTACTTTCAGAATTCTACAGAGTGTGCAGTTGTATCTGCATTAGCTCAACCCATTTTGTTGATTTTCTATTTCTGTCTTCTTTTTCTGCCTTGTGACTGGTGAATCAAAACAATACAATAATTACTATAACAGACTGAACCAGGGTAATGAAAGACCAGCACTGAACTTAAGCTGCAAATGAATCTGTGTGAAATTGTAATTGTGTTTGTTGTTTACCCGGCAGGTTAAAGGAGGAGAGTGGTTCAATCTGCCAGAAATCTAATGCTCACATACAAAGTCAATCAAGTCGATTCAGCTGGTCAATAGTAATTCAGGCACCAAGGTATACAAGGTTTCAGAGAAAGGCCGATAAAAAGCGAATTTAGCTAGTGCTTTCTTGACTTTTAGTGAATGTGCACCATAACCTCACCAGGTTTTTGCGAAAGCAATTCTAGGGTCGGAAGTTAGATAGATAATTGTACAGTAAAGCTAAATGTCAAAATGGATGCAATTTACAAACTTAAAAACAAACACTATTTATTTTGACTCTTAAGGTTTCTAGCTTTGTCGGATTTCAAATGTCACCGTTTGGCAGTACATATATGTATAGCCAGGTTATATTCAAAAGCTGTGCGCACTGAGCGAAAATTAGGTCTGGCTTTCTATAATCATGCCAATTGCTTTGTAGCCTCTAAAATTTTATTTCTTTAACCATAGTTAACTGAAGTGCTTGGTACACATAAGGTGATATAATAATTGAAGAGCTCAGTGCAAAAATGGCAAAGTGACAATTGAAGGTCGAAAAATAAGATTAAGAGTTTCTTGGATATTTTTGCACCCACATTATCTCCAATAAATAAAAATGTGATCCCCGTTTTTTTCCCCTAGTGCTCTTAATGCAGCAGAAAAAAAAACAAGAAAAGTCAAATTCAAATACCTCATTACTGATTGTGCCACACATTTGTCTCTCATGGGAATTACTGCATCATCTTTGATACACAATAGCTCAAACGTTTTAGCAACATTTATTTTCAAATTTTTCATGAACATTACAAGTGGCTAAGTATCATGTTTGCAAACTTGTCACTTTAGCCATTCACTAAACTTTCATTTTCAAGAACTGGAGCAGAAAACTAAAGAATTTTGCCTTCGATTTCTTAATCAAAACAATCTTCTCTAGTCAAGAAAATTACAATTCTGGCAAAGTTCATCTCATTCACTGGTGTGAAATGATTGTCTTTTTTATTTTTGTGGTCCAAATGATATCCATTTAATCTAACTAAAGTTATTTTGCAAATTCACAGACCAAAAGCATTTACCACGTGACCAAAACAAACTAGCAAACGGCATGGACTCCGCCAGTATTTCTGACTTTTTGTAAGTGTCGAGCCGCCGACACCTACTGGCCAACTTTTGTGCTCTTTGCGATGTTTAGCATTCAAAACTTGCCAAAAAAATGTGCTTAATCAGTAGGTGCTGGAGTTTAACTACAGAACGGCCAGAAAAAATAGATTGACTCACAAACCACTTTGTCTTGAAACATAAACTTTTAGCAGTCCAATCAGTGTGAATTAAC
This sequence comes from Hydrozoanthus tunicans, assembly GCA_026413305.1. Classification (NCBI taxonomy): domain Eukaryota; kingdom Metazoa; phylum Cnidaria; class Anthozoa; order Zoantharia; family Hydrozoanthidae; genus Hydrozoanthus; species Hydrozoanthus tunicans. The sequence continues at coordinate 22,306 of JAOBAT010141740.1, forward strand.
TTCCCACTTTTGGGTTCTTTCAAAAGATTACCTAGACCCACCATTCTGACTTAATTATACAAGCCTGGAAGCTTCTGCAGTGAAAAATGGCTCATAAAACATTTACAAACATAATATTTACAAGATTCAAGCATTTGTGACGACTGTTGCAAAACAAAATACACTTGTCTTGTGAACCATTACTACGTCATTCCCATGGGAGGCTATTGTGCTGCGCACTTTGAATAAATGACTATTGTCATGCCTTCGATGTTGATTTTTCTTGCCCATTTTCTGCTGCATTTTGAGTGCCAAAAAAAACTGTGGATCACATTTTTTTACAGGAGATAATGTTGGTGCAAACAAGAAATTCTTAATTTTATTTTTCAACCTAAAATTGTCACTTAGGCCGTTTTTGCACTGAGCTCTTTAAAATTGAACATTGATCAAACCTTAAATTCTTTTTGTTTGGTTGACCAATAAGACAAGTGAAAAGATTACACAAAATAAATGCTCTCAATATACCTCTCTGCCTCCGAGGATGTCCTTTCTTTGAAAATCTGTATACCATTTCCTTGCTTTCTTGAAGGGAATGCAGTACGTACTATGACATCAGAGAAAAGGCTTTTGTTACAAATTTGATACTTTTATTGTTATAATACTATTATTAAATTATTATTATTTTTGTTATTAATATTATCGTTATTGTTTCTTTTACTGTTGATTTTTGACACTTTGGCTTTGCATTATTTTTTAGTTGAATCATAGCAAATGACTGGCACAAATGATAAGTTTGCATCTTCTTTCTGTATGCCAGGCCTAATAGCAGTATAGAACTTAAAGTGAAAACATTTCAACTGGAAAATGAAGGGAGCCCCTTGTACATTCATGATGGCACTTCAGTTAATGATCCACTATTGGCTATCATCAGGTTGGTTAATACATCAGTAAGTCTATGAAGTAATTGTTTTAGTAGTACATGACAGGTATATTTGCATATACATAGATATAAGTGAAACCGTTGAACCATATAGGAAAAGTGCTGGATGTTTATTGAAAGTAGAGCTTGCATATACAAAACAAAATTTGAATGGCGATTCTTGTCACTCTGTCGCTACAACGTTATTTCATATAGCTTGCACCACACTCTTCATGCAGGCAACTCAGTGGTTAAATTCCAACTGATTATACAGTTCCAGCTCCTGATGAGTGAGAACTTTGGTCCTAATGAAATAAATCTGTAGAACCATGAAGTATACCATAGATCTGAAAAAAACCATACCACTATTTCTCCAAATCGATTGCCAAATATAACTTTAAAACAAGTATTTAGTAAAATTATTCACCAGGGGAATATAGAGTTTCTGCTACTCTTGTTGGTAGAGGCTCACATATATTAAATCGTAAAAGGGCTGCCTTGTGTTTCAAGGATCTGTTGGACAGTGCTTGAAATAACAGCCGGTCAACAGACATAATCCAGTCAGAACTTGAGCAGTAGTGGAGTTGTTCAGTTGTTTGCAGTTCAAAGAAAATTCTATTTTGAAACATTAACAATCATGATGAAATTATTCAATCTTATAAATATATGTTGCAGACCTGTAAAATAAACAATGTTATCCTTGACAGATATTTTTGTTACAAAATTAGTTGCGGCTGCAAAATTTTTCAGCTGTCAGTCATGACTGCAAATCGGCTACTGATGTGTTGTAAAGTGCTCTTTGCGTGCCCCCTTGTGCTGAGAATAAATCAAGTCAGAGTGAAAAAAAATATTTATAGAGAGAGTCTAATGTTCAAATCAGCCCACCCTCCTATAGATAAACATAATTGAAGACCCTAGTGCAAAAACGATGTAAGTGACTTTGTATGAAACACTAAATTCTCCCAATGGTTATCAAGAGATAATAGGGATGATGTAGAGAGAATTGAGAACTTCATCAAAAGTCACCTCAGTTGCTTTTGCACTATACTCTTCAATTGCAACTAGTTGCAAGGGAATAAGTTTTTCTGGCCAAAAGAGCATATATGTCCGAGCAAATATTGTTTGACCAGACATCAATGTGCATTGTTGATAACTTTATTATCATAAATGTTAGTGCTAATGATCAGTTTAATAGCTTGATTAAGATGCTTTTATCAGTAATATAAAGCAAAGCTTCAATAGACTCACCATTCTGTTTGCCCTAATATAATTGTTGTTACAGCGGCACTGGCTGTGATATTTCTGGGGAGACCAAGTGTCACGTGTCTCCAAAAGTCGTTGTCAAGGCAAACTCTGGTTCAGCGTTCATCCACATCTTCACCAACAGTGTATCAGTGGGAAACATGTTTGAGCTTGATTTAACGTAAGCATACCAAGAATTAAAGAGAAAACACGAGATCAATTTTTTAATTTTCAATAAGTATACTACAAAAAACGATGGTTTGTCAAGTTTGAGAAACATACAATGAAAGTACGCATAGATATGGCGTGGGGAATTTTGAATTTTTCCTGCTAAAAGTGTCCCCTCCAAAAGGCCCAACAATATGACGTAACAGAACCTGTGCTTCTCAACTTAAGTTTATCCGAAACGGACTTTAAAATATCTGTAACCAATAGAGTTTCTATTGAAAACTCTAGCAGTTACGGATATTTTAAAATCGACTTATCTCTTTACTTTATGGCACCATAATAAAGACTTGATGAACTGAGGCGAGGCGCACGTGGCCTGTTATGTCATATTGTTGGTCTTTTGGAAGGGACAATTTTAGCAGGGAAAATTCTAAACTCTACATGCAGTTTCTTGGTGTACTTTCGTCGCTTGTTTCTCAGACTTAATTGGCAAATCAATGTTTTTTATAATATACTTTTTGAAAATTGAAAAACTGATTTCGTGTCATATGCTCTTTAAATGCACTGTGCAACTTTATAGGGCTGGCCCAACTTTATGTAATGAACTTGTCAACATCAGATTAGGTTTGAAATCTTGCAGTCATAACTCTGGCCTTCTGTACACTACTTGGAAAGCATCTGACCAGTATATGGAAGGTCTTGGGTTTGATTCCCATTGGGAACTTTTTTTCCAAGTTATGTCTCTGGACTATTTAGATTTTGTCCCCAACTTTCTCTGTACTTCTTAAAATCCTACCAGTCATTGTTATAAACTGAAGAAGAACTGATTTTGCTTTTATGAATCGAGGGGCTCAAAATTAACTTTTTTTAAGTAGCCAGTCAAGTTTTTCAAAATATATGATGTATTAAATAAATGAAATGTACCATGTATTAAATCAATCAAAACAGTTCACATATTTTTGATATCATCAAATGTTGTTATTGTTGTTATTATTGTTTTTATACTGTTAAGTTAATTTTACAATTTTACCACTCTTGTTATCATTAATTGTAAAACATCATCGAAGAAAAATATTTTAAAAACAGCTTCTTTCCAGATATAAAATGCTAGCTAAGTACTCCAAAGCTTTCCAAAACCAAAGTGATACAATTTTGATGTGAGAATTCACTAACACACCTTTTGCATGGTTAAATGAACAAATTTGTCCATTAATCCTGAGGTCATTATAGTTTGAATTTTATTGAAACCAACAGGTCTATTGAGCCATGCACAGTGCAGTGTAACAGCCACTCAAAATGTACTAGTATGGACAAGACGATGTGTATTTGTAAAACAGGATGGGAAGGTGCAAGCTGCAACATATCCAAGTGTCATGTGGAGTGTGGTCAGGGAGTTTGTAATAAAGAAACCAAACAGTGTCAATGTAGAGATAATTTAAGGGGTAAGTATTTACGACCAGTTGTTTGTAATGATTTTTCTTGTAATGAACAATGAATGAAAGTGAATTGGAGTGGAAAGAGAAACACTTTCCTTATATCATAGAGTGTTGTCCTTCAGTGGCATATGAGTGAATACAACATATAAATTCGAGTGAGGCCTTACCACTGGCCAGGAACAAGATATAATCCAAGTGTTGCTGTAGATCAGCATTAAAAAGGAATCCCTTAAAACCACACAAGGAAGAAGAAAAAAATCTCTGACTTCGGTGAGATTCAAACCCACGACCTACAAAACAGATCCACGTCACTCTAACCAAATGAGCTATACACGGCCAGCTGGGAGTTTGCGAGGTGGTGGGTATTATGAACAGTAGGGCTCGGCCTGAGCCTAGAAATAAGCATAGATGGCCTTCAATGGGATATGAATGAATACACCCTTTGTTTATTTCTAATGAGCTGTACTGTCCTTAAATCCAACGACCAGTCCCATGATCAGTGACACTTGGATTATGGTTACATCCCATTCCAGCGGGGCCTCACTCGACTTTATATGTTGTGTTCAATTTCCTTATAATAAATTATATGGACTATATATAGAGCTATTTAATATTCTATTGATTTGAACAGTAGTTGAGCTCTTTTGTGAAGTTTGCAATGTAAAATAATAGGTCAAGGGTCAAATACTATGTTTCTGGCTTCACATCCAATTCAGCTTTGCCTATGTACATATATTTGACAACCTCAGTGGAAAAATATTTTGAACAGCTGAAGCAGAACCTCCATCACAATTTATTGTATGTATACATTCAAAGGAATATTAGCAAGTGTTATTGTTGTGATTTTAATTGATGTATTGTCAGTACTGCACTTGACTATTTTTAAAATTAATTTTTTGAGTTAAGTCATGTTTGTAGGTGCAACCTTTTCATCCCTATTGCTCTGATTAGTAATGAAATTCTTTCTACTATGAGTAGAACCTATGTATTTTTCATGTAAGCCATTTAGGAGAATTTTTCTTTTCATCTTCAATTTTTTTTATCTTATTTGACAAACCCCTTTTTCTTAACCATTTCAGCACCAATGATCTGTTGGTAGTTTTAATCCTTATCCTTAAAACGGTTTCACATAAACTTAAAATGTTTTAACTTTAAAACCAGTGTTTGAAAACCTACAAAGTGACCATTCATTTTCTTTGTCTTCACAAGTAGATTCTGAAAATGGCCATTGCTTCCACAAGTCATGAAATTTGTAATTTTGTTGAGATTTTACAACTTTGTTTTTTTAAAATTTAGCAGACCTGGTTAGTCTGTCGTGCGGGAGGCCCGGGTTTGATTCCCGGTGCCAGACCTTCACTCAGGGTCTTAAAATAACTGACAAGAAGGTGCTGCCTTTGCTCTAACATCTGCAAATGGTTAGACCTTCGCGGCTTCTCGGATAAGGACGTTAAACCGTAGGTCCCGGGTGGCAGGCCTCGAAGGGGACCTCGAGTCCTATTGCCTGTCATCCTGTGGCTCAATGAGTCAAAATGTTATAAGAGTTAAAATTCTTCAAACTAGGACCTATATATTTTTCGTGTAAACCGTTTGGGAGAGTTTTGCTTTTCATCTTCAATTTTTATCTTATTTTTTATTTATTTCTTATTGCAAGCTTATTCATTTTATATGTGTCATGTAATGAGTAGTTAGATATGTTTTGTGATAAACTGGTTTGAGCTGGTTTTCTTGTAAAACTAGGACAGTTCTGTCAGATTCCCAAGAGTGATGGAAAAGGCTACTGGAGTTCCTTGATATCTCATGGACAAGGTAAGCACTCTGAACTCCAGAATAATCATAATTTATCATAATTATAATAATCATAATTCAACATAACATATAATTTAATTATTGTTTTTGAGAAAAAAATCCACTTGGAAGTTATACAGCTTGATTGATCAGGATTGAGCAGTTATATAATTGGTTTTCGACATTTTTCTTAACTTTATTTAAGCATCAGACTAAAATAGCAGATTGCTAACTACTAAATGGGGACACTACAAAAAATTGACATAATTTATACAATCATACAAAACACAGTGTATTTTTTACAAGTTTTAAAACTTAGTTAAAAATGTCATAATTGCTTTGCTTATAAAATGTTTAAAAAATGAAAGGTTAAAATTTTTTAAAAGATTTTTCTAAAACGTTTTCGACACAGTGATCATCATCAGTAACGCCTGAAATTTGCATATGCTTACTAGTTAAGCCTACTACATAATTCCCGAGGGGAAAAGTTTTGCGGTGAAAGAATGTACTTGTCTGTTTAGGGTTGGTTTGTCTCATGCAATGAACAGACCCTCAGTTATTTTTCTTCTAAAGGTGCTGGGTTCATTGAAGATAATATGCCAATTCTAACAGAAATATGCTTGATGTTTTCATGTTCTTTCTTGCACATGGTGAAATTCCTTTTAGCTTCGCCAATACATGTTTCGCCGCATGTGCATTCAGCCCGGTAAACAACATTCGTATTTTGTACCTGTGGTAAGCCCAGTTATATGTAGTCTGCAATTGTTTTTCTGTGGTAATCGTTGAGTCAGACAAAATTTGATCTCAAAAATTAATCCTTGCAGCCCCAGCTCAAACACATGTTTTAGACTCCATGGACTCACTTGCTTGAACGTGGCATGAGAAAGAAGATAAATTTTGAATTTTGGGAGACAAGCTGGTTCCTATGCTCAAATCATAATTTACAAAATGCACACTGTGTTATACTTAGCAGTTGACCCACACTAAAAGATGGTAGTGAGCATACATTTTGGAATGACTAGTTTACAGACTCACAGAAATATCAAAGCAAACAAATGAGACACTAAATGATGTATCCCAAAATGAATTCAAACAAGCTACTTGACAGATAGCTATCAATGAATGCATACCTTTGTGGCTTCTAGTTCTACTCTATATGCCTATGTATGTTTTTTATCATCATCATCATCCTTTGGCTAGATGATTTTACCACCCCCTTTGCCATTGTTCCACTCTATACTCCAAAGTAAAATAAAAAAATAAAAAAAATGCTGTAGGTTTGAAACTGAGTTGCCTTAGCTTACATGGCATGTAAATAGTTTCTTCGAAAAAAGAAGAAAAAGACGTTAATGAACCCTTGATAAAAACAAATAACAACCATATATTTAAGTCTGCCATTATTATTGTGAGCTTACCAGTAAACATAAAAATTTAATCTCTTTATTCTTTATGTATACAACTTTTAAGAGGCTGTCAAGGGGCGAGCATCGCATGCAGTTGGTGTGGTTGGTGACTGGATGTGGGTTGTTGGAGGAACAGTGTTGAATGGTTATAGGCAGTTCAACGATGTGTTAAGGTACTGCAGAACTGTTACTCAGATATGCTTCTTTTTGATTGCTGGCAGTCAGTCTATGCACTTAAATGATTAATAAATGTTGGGTTTCGTTTTTACCAATGATTTAAGAGATTAAGGTAGATTAATTTTTTATAAATGAGATAATCATAGACTTTAAATGCCCCATTATAAGCTGGGCTATAGAAACATGTATGTGTTTTGTTCTTTAGCTGTTTCTTCAGCATCCTAGATTAATGAAGCTGTATGATTCGTTAAATAAATATCTTTTTTCTTAGACATCTGTTAAAATGTAAAGTGAAGGACTAGTTCCACTTTTAGTAGACATCTGTTATTGCAAAGGAACTTCTATTTTGCGATTGATTTTTTTTTTTAGATTTCAATTTTGTTTTGGTTATCAACATTCTAGAAACTATATGGGTTACCTATTATAACTGTAAGAAGAAGAGGGATTTCATTATACATAAAGCTTTCTTTTTAGTTGAACACTTGCACCCAGCATGCAATAATTATTGTATCTTGGTAAACCAGTTCTAAGTTATCCATAATGTTGTCAGTTTAGAGGTAAGCACTGGAATTAAAGTCCTGAGAGATTCAGTCAGATAAAATGGAGGCAGGGTGCAGATTTTGTGTAAAAGGTGTTGTTTTTTCCATCATTGAATTTTGAAATTTATCACAAAAATAAATGTTACGGAATCTTGAATTAAAGATTAGTATTTTGTTGCAGTCCTGGATAATAAAATACTTTCATGGGGAGTGCAATTAGCTATTAGGATCGAGGCAGCATGGCACTGCTGTATTTGGAATAGCAGATTTACACGCAGTTCAAGTTTCTTTGTAGCCATTTACAGGATTTATCTTTGAACAGAGATAACAGCTTTGCTGTTGTGCCTCCAAATAGCTGGGAATTTTAACTCTATTTTGTTTTCTATTTGACTTCTGAGAGGTTAGCTAATTTTAAGCCACAATGAATTCTGAAGTGAAAAAAGGTTCTTAATTATTTTTACTAGAATATTTAGTGGCAGCAATGTTTTACTATTAACTTTGATTGTAATACCAAGTGTCTGCTTTTTCAGATATCATATGACTAGAAATCTGTGGGAAGTTGTAAAACTCAGTGATACTGATGAACAGCCAGCTGGATCATTTGGTCACACTATGGTTGTCTACAATGTAAGTAATATGCTGCAACTTCATTGGTGTTAAGTGCCTGATTCTGTTGTGTTAGTCTCTTGCTCATAGAAATGAGCTTTAAAAGTAGTAGTAGGTCTAAATCTTGTTGTGTTAACTACCAAATCCTTGTTGATCAGAATTAGGTTTTTCATTTGGAAATTCAAAGCGTTATAATTTTTTTTCTTGAACCATATCAAGCACTTGCTCATTTGGACCTCCTCACTTAGGTCCCTCCACTCTTGGACTTTTTGCTGAAGCTCATGGTTCCTCCTTCCTTGAACTTCCTTGCCCGTGTATTTCTCTCCTTTGACCTCCTCACCCATACACCTTTATTCCTTGGACCTCTTTCCCCATGGATCATTCTTTCTTTCCTTGCACCTCCTTACCCAAATTGTTTTTATCTTTCTGTCAAACTCGTCACGCACCTCCTTTTTCACTCTGACCACCTCTTTCATGCTCCTTCAACCTCTCTCGCTACCCATGTTTCTTCTCCCCTTAGACCTCCTCGTTCATGCTCCTTCATTTAAACCTCCTGGTTCATGATTTCTTCCTCCCCTACACCTCTCCACCTATTCTTCTTCCTTCATTATACCCTTCACCCCATGCTCTTTCCTCCCCTACACCTCTCCACCTATTCGTCTTCCTCCCTTCAGCCCTTCATCCATGCTCTTTCCTCCCCTACACCTCTCCACCTATTTGTCTTCCTCCATTATACCCTCACCCATGCTTCTTCCTCCGCTACACCTATTCTAATTTCCCCATTAAGCCCTTCAACCATGCTCCCTCCTCTTTTAGACCCTTCATTCATGCTTCTTCATCCCCTACACCTCTCTACCTATTCTTCTTCCTCCATTATACCCGTAACACATGCTTCTTCCTCTCCTATATCTCTTCATCTATTCTTCTTAGGCCCTTCACCCATGTTCCATCCTTCCTACCCTACACCTCTTTGAACACCTATTAGTCTTCCTCCCTTAAACCCTTAACTAGTGCTCCTTTTCCCCCTTGTCTCTTCATGTGATCGTCGTCCTCCCTTAAGCCCTTCACCCATGCTCCTTTCTCCCCTACACCTATTCATCTATTCTCCTCCCCCATTAGGCCATTCAACCATGCTCCCTCCTTTTTAGGCCCTTCACTCATGCTTCTTCCTCCCCTTCATCTCTCCACCAACTCTTCTCCCTCCCTTAGGCCCTTAATCTATGATCCTACCTCCTTTAAACCTCATCACCCATGCTTCTTTCTCCCTTACACCTTCTCTTCCTTTTCTCTTTGCTCTTTCTCTTACTTCCTTAGACCTCCTCACCTATGCTTCTTCCTCCCTAAAACTTCCTCACCTAATTTTATTAATTCCTTAATCACCCTCACCCATGCTCCTTTCTCCCCTAATTTTGCTCACCCATCTTTTCTAATACTAAGACCTCCTCACGTGTGCTTGGTCGTTCCTAAAACTCACCTGTGCTTTGTCCTTCCTAGAAAGTCATCCATGCTTCTTCCTCGCTTAAATCCCCTCAGCCCTGCTTCTTCGAATTCATCCCTTAAACCCCTAACCCGTGGTTGTTTCTCCCTTAAAACCCTTAAACATTTATCGAAGGCTTTGGTTAATTTCCTTGTGCAATAGGCAGCCCCAAAAATGATGTTCAGTCTATGAATATTTGTAGGAGTCTCTTTACCTGTTTGGAGGAGATCAGAACGGTCGTTTTAGCAATGAGCTTTGGAAATTCGACACAAACAAAAAGAAGTGGAGGAATCTAACCAAGAGGAGAGGAAACATGGTTTCAACTTCTCAACTCGAGCAACCTGTGGGCGTTGCTGGGCAGACTGCAAACGTGGTTCACAACAACAAGATGGTGATTTTGTTTGGTTATTCTCGAGTTGGTTATCAAACTAAAGTACAAGAGTACAACTTTGGTAAGAGGGTTAGCCTGCCTTTTAGATTTTCTTACTAAGTTTTAAAAAAGCGAAGTGCATTGTTTGAAACATTACACAGGGTTTGTACGGGCCCTGGAAATCCTGAAAAATCCTGGAAAACTTTTTTTTGAAGCCCTGCAAATCCCTGGAAACCCCTGGAAAAACCCTAGTAGTTTTTTCATTAAGCCCTGGAAAATTTCATAGAATCTTCTTGAAAAAACTAGATTTCCCAAATGATGCATTGTTTTTTCGTTTCAAGTAGCAACTAAGTCTTATAAGTAAAATTTTGCATGTCGTTGTTATGTAAAGTCCAATGAATACAAATTTTCATGACAATTACTAAAACGTTGTTTAAACAGGTAATTTTGAACGTTAATATTTTCATCCAGGGTTTAAAAAGTCCTGGAAAAATTTAAAATATAGCCCTGGAAAACCCTGGATTTTTTAACTTCTAAGGTGTACGAACCCTGATGACTAAGAATTCAGTTGACATTTGATGAAAATAGTACAGTTGGTAATAGTAGCTTGTCTAGTCACGTAGTTTTGGGGAATTTGTACTCCAGTTGTGACACAACAACTCGAGTTTCTAAATTTCATGCTTGTTTCATTACTATTGTTTGTTACATTTATATACAAAGGTGACATGTAATAAAAAAGTTATTTTTGAAAAATCGTTTTTATTATTACTATTACTATTATTATTGTTATTATTTTTGTTTTTGTTGTTGTTTACCAAACAAAATTGCTTCTGGAGTTTTTGACATACCCTATGACGTGTAAAGTGTTTTGTTTTGTTCTTTTCAGTAATGTTAACTCTTAAAGAGCTAAATAAGGGTGCCTAGGTGTTGGGTTTGAAAAATCGTACTGTATTGACTTTAATGAAAGAAGGTACTTGCAAGTTCACAACAATTTGTGGAACAAAATCTAAAATCGCTAATAAAAGCACTATTCGAAGATGTTGAAACTTTAATTTCTAGATATCAGTTTTACAAAGCTTTGCTTTTTTTAGCAGTATAGGTTTGCAAATAGTAAAACGTACAGCCGACCTTTTTCAAGTACTTTCGATTAAGGATTTTTTCACTGTCTGTAAGGCAATCAATGTTGTTGTAGGAAGATACTTCTGTAAAGGTTTTCAAAACTCTGATTCCTGGTCTTGAACTTTTATAGTTACTGAAACCTGGACAGTGAAAAAAATCTACAGCGCTGGTGGTTATAGAATGCTTGGTTGCTATGGACATGTTAGTGTGTACGAACCCTTGTCCAATCGCATCATAGGGCACGGCGGTTATAGGGGCGACTTCATTGGTGATACATGGATCTACAATCCTGACAATAGAACTTTGTATGTATACAGTTTAGCCTCTGCTTGCTTGACATTCGTTCGAAGAGTTCTTATTTGGTTAACTTGGAAATTGAAAGAAAACTATGTTCATTCTTACTGGTGATGGCATGGTTTATGCTTAAAGAGCATATGACACAAAATCAGTTTTTCAATTTTCAAAAAGTATACACTATAAAAAACTTTGGTATGCCAAGTTTGAGAAACATACGATGATTTTAAAACGTCCGTAACTGCTAGAGTTTTCGAAAGAAACTCTATTAGTTACAGATATTTTAAAGTCGATTTTAGATGGACTGAGAT
>JAOBAT010141741.1:0-11500 GCA_026413305.1 Hydrozoanthus tunicans
ACGGGGGGGGGTGGGTGTGGGTCAAAGAATTTAATTTCCTCCCACTAGACCAATCGTATTTAGACCCGCGACTCCTAGAGAGAATGCACAAAAAAATTGGGAATGGGTGGGACACATTTATTTCAAAACGCTCTACTGAAACGACAATGTGTCAGTATCGTATCTGCTACTTAGCTCTGGGGTCCTCTGGGGGCATTCTGACGAAGTCATATCCATGGTTTTGCTGAGGTAGTGTTTTTCATTTCAAAGAGGCTCAGAAGCCGGGAAACTTTGAGAGGCGTTTTTTTTTAATAATTTCAAAGTGGCTCAGAAGCCGGGGAACTTTGGGAGGCATTTTTTTTTAATAATTTGTCAGTTAAACGGAAAAATTCTATAAATAGTATTTTTATTTTTTTTATTTTTTGAGTTCTAATCTCTAACGTATTAACACGACCTTGACCTACCAGAGGCGTTGCAAGCTTGGAGGCCTACAGGCCCGGGCCTTCAAATTATTTTGACAGGGCAAAAAATAGTATTAAAAAAACATTTGAATTATATTCATGAAAAAAAAAGAAAGGAAACAATTTTTAAAAGCACCTGTTAAAATTGTTATTTTGCAATGAATGCTGCGTGGTTAATACTCCCCCCCAAGTCCCTAATGTTGATGTTACAAACGAGTGGAGAGAAGACTAATCCCCAGGCCTAGTGTCTACTTCATCATTACGTTTACTGGTCCACCGTTTTAAAAGTTTTTTTGCTATTGAACAGAGAAGACAGTTTCTAGCAATGGCACGAGAGGCCAACTTCTTCGTTAGATTTTAATGCATTTCTAGCGTGTTCAGAAACGCAAAATTCAAAAGTTTCCCGGGGAGGACCCTGGACGTACCCATCCCCCCTCCTCCCTATAAATGTTCGTTCTTTTATAGGCACTCACTGCAAAATTTTGAGATCCTGGCTACGCTACTGCCTACTGAATCCACTGCGCAAGTCGGTCAAACCCCGAGGGAGGAGGGGGGTACTCTGGGGTCAAAAGGGCAGGGATGACAGTCGGAAAAGTCGGAAAAGGGATAAAAATGTCCACCCTAAAAATACCTCTCGGTTTTAAAATTACCCTAAAAAAATACCAATTGAAAGCTAGCAGGTCGGCGCTTAGTTCTCTCGTGTTGTGCTCAACGTGATTTTGATACGCAGTGAATAAAAATAGAACGTTTGCCAAAGGACGTCTTTTAAAACTTCTTATCAGGACGCACGTTTGCTAAAACACGGGACTGCAAGCAGCCCAATAGCTTGGCGTTTTTAAACCCTAAAAAATACCAGGCTCTTGTTTTAAAACCGGATTTCTTTTTACAACACCTAAAAAGAGTACCAGACTGGCAACTTTAACCCCTAAAAATACGACGGTCGTACCTACCATCCCAATATATGGAGTACCCCCGGGGGTCAAACATAGTTATTCTAAATCGAAAATCGCTTTCTGAGAGAAATATATTGTGGAAAATCCGTGGAAAAGCAATAAAACTAAAAACACTCTCAATGAACATTAGTTTTAATCGGCTGCCTTGCCTTAGGGCTAAAAGCAGCTGTCAGACACAAGATAAACTTTAGTATTTCCCATCTACACAGAGAAGCTTTTATACTTACTCCTCGAAACTACTCTTTTTCTAGCATAAACTGAATTATATTACATTTTTTAAAACACATGTTTTGCAATTTTGAACACTTCAAATGACCCTGCTTTGAGAGAATATGACAGAGGGAAGGTCACGTGGCTTGTTCAGCAAAGCGTGAAAGCAGATTAATTTAATCTCGTACGAACGTTTCTGAAAGTTAGGTGACATTAAGTCTCAATCTTTACTACAGGAGCGGGAAATTTAGACAATTTAAACATCGAAAGAAAGACAGGGATGCAAGAGAAGATGTAGTTTTAAAGATTTTGCGAGAATGATAGGAAATCGAAAGAAAGGTAAAGAGAATGTTCGATTTATTTTGTTGCTAGATAAAGTACTGTCAATTGTCTGCTTGGTTGGGATCTGAAATAGCGTGACTAGAAGAACTTCAATTCATTTTTGTGAGAATCTGATCATCGTAAACCTCCTTTCAAATTGTATTAGATTCGTCAGTTGGCGCTTTATATTCGTACGAGTGTATCAGTTCACTATGTACATAAAAAACTGAGCGGTCTATCTATTTATAAATCGACTGTTCAAGTTGTATGGTCAAAGGTTTGTCTTTGCTTTACTTCAAAATTCTCAGCAAGTTCGTCCTTTCATCTTTATCGAAAATGATATAGACAACAAGTACTTTATCAGGTCATTCAATAGCTATTATTTTTGGAGTTAGATTTACAGAAACAAATAATTTGAACCCGTGACCCGAGTTCGCCGTGTGTTGTACTTCGGCATCGGTGTTGTTATAGCGATCTTCGTAGACAACAATTCGATAGTTACATTATTTTGAATAAACAAATGTTTGCTTCAAAGAAGTTTGCTTTTAGTATTATTACTTTTGTAGTTGCTTTTAAAATTCTCATCTTTTATATTTACTCCGGTAACGAAATAACGAAATTGTTTGAAATTTATTTCAGTCGCTATACTAATACAAATCAATTCGTTAACAATTGCCGAATTGGGTAATCATTAACTTCGAATTGACCCGATTTAATCATTTGAGTTATTGTTTGGTTTTGCCATAGTGAGAAGTTTTTCACTGAATTTATTGCCGCCGTAACTATATTTTTAATGAGTTTCAAGTTTTACTGTTGAACACAGAGCTGGTTATATATACGAACACTAAAAGAGATTTTCTGATCATGATAATAAATTTATGTATTCCGTTTTCGATGAAATAATTATAACTATATTAAAAATCTAAAGCTTAAACCAGTGTTAAAAGGGGTAACAATACTTTTGTCATATGTCAATGAGCTCGTATTTTTGATGTTCGATCATATTTATTTACGAATTTTGACAATTATTATAGTTTTAAAAACAATATATTTAATTGAAATTTTTTGTAGAAAATTGTTTAAGTTATGACAAATTGATATAACTGAGTTTGAATTGAGAGAAAAATATTGCTGCTTATAAATCTTAAGCGAAGTCACTATATAGCTGATATGGGGCCAATACCTATACAGGTTTTAATGATTCCAGCCATTTTAATTAATAAGCATATATCTCGCCCCCTTGAGTCTTCAATTCATTATTGTTTTTAATCTACCTTATGGGAAATTGTGGGAGTACTTCACAATTTTTTAGTATTATTTTAACATTTGCAATATTTTTACCATGCACAAGATCATTTTTTCTAGTTTTTATGTTCAGGTGGTCTACCTTGTTGGGGTGATGATTTTTAAAGTCCCTATCAAGCTTAGTTTTTACTTTTTGGATTAAAACTGTTGTCATCTATGAACTCAAAAGATGAGAAACAAAAAAAATTTCCACCTTTAAGTATGCTTTTTAATAAAAAAAAATGATCAGAGTGTAAATTTTGACCGAGCAGGCTAGGGACTGGTAACCTGTGATGTAGTAGCAGCAGTGAGTTATGTAATTTTTGTTTAAAAGATTTCATTTCTGTTAAAAAATGTCATAAAGTTTTAATTTCAAACAAACCTCAAGGGAATAATTCATTGGTTAAAGTTATAGCCAGACTTGTAACCAGAATTGAATTTTTTAAGATAAAAAAGATTTTCTCTGCTTCATGCCTCGTGCCTCTTACTGCGTCATTGTTGCATGCTTCAAGTCTATAAAATGTAACACTACAGGAACGGCAAGAAAACGTTTATTTTCTGTTATCAAAGGGTTCTACTTTTTCATTTGGAGCTTGAAAAAATAGGCTTTATAGGGACTTTAAGTGTGATCTATGACTACAACCCTTACCATTGTTTTGTAGCACAGAGTGATGATGACTGTCCTACAAGTTACTGAGTAACAGCGATGGAGTTGACTATAAGTCACTATAGACAGAAACCCAGGAAGTAGATTGGAGAGCTGTGTTTGTGGATAGCACATTGGTGTCAAAAATGGGTGCAGGTAAAATGAACAAGCTGATAACAATTATTAAAGAGCTTTTGGTGTTACAGAACAGCTAATTGCTTTCACTGCTGAAATTTCTTTGTGTTCACACTATAAATTTTAGAAAACTTGAGCGATTTGGGAATATTCTTAGATAGCTCTAGTGAAATTAGTGTAAAAGGGGGCTTAAATTATAATCGAAAACCTTCAAACTTTACTGTTATCATTTAGTAAGAGAGAACTTATTTGTTAAATTTAAATTGATTTTGAATTGCATTTTTGTTACAGCATGTACTTGCCGTTCTTGTCCAGTGGACCACACCCGAAGCAAATCAACATTACCTATCAAGTGAGTTTAATTATATAATCAGCTAAATCTAGAGAAAACTCAAGTTTTATGGTGAGGCAGTTAGACCTCTAATAGTTAGGGGGCATCCTAAAACTGTTTGGCATGTCCACTATTTTTTGGCCTTTTTATAATTACAAATATATATCAAACACCCCACATTTTGTGATAATTTATTATTGTGTATTCCTCATTTTTTAAAAACCCGTGCACAGTAAACTCAAGACTACTTCTAACACTCACTCTGATTTCATAGACCTGAACTGACGGTCTCAATTAAACTGATTATAGATATTAGAGAATTTCATTGGTTCAATTGTAAAACATACTGATTAAATTCTTTCAATAAATGGATAGAATTTCCACTATTTTAAAGTGTTTTCTTAAACGTCCACTGGCAACCACTGGAGAACCTCCCCCTCCCCCCTCTTAATGTGCAATGGAAAATATGCGGCACCAAATCCAAATACAGTTTAGAATTCATACATAAATTTGTACAAACATTTTTACCGTACCTGTATAGGCTTTTCAGTTTACAATATGTAATTACATTTGATTAAAAAGTGAAAACAAACAAAAAGAGCAAATAAATACATGAAGGTAGAAAACTATGTGTACAAGCTAATTAATGGTAATCAATAGTAAGTTACTTAGAACATATATAATGTAATTGATAATTTTCTTTTAAAATTGAAGAATACTGTTAGTGTCTCTATTATTTAAGTTATTCCAAAGCTTACAGCCTTTATAGGCAAAGGACCTCTGTCCAGTAGCTAGTCCGTATTTCAGTATTTCTCGATTATTATCAGATACTAAACTAGTATTTCAACTGTGTATTGTTGATAATAATACAGATTTACCTTTGAGATAATCAGAATGCCCCTTAAAGGTGCCTTGGTCAATTTTTGTTATAAAAGAATTAAATAAAATGTTCTCAAACTAAAGAAAAATAGCCTTTTTAGAAATTTTAGTTTTTGGGGCCTCCAAGACCCCTCTAGAAGCTTGCATCTGAAACATTAAGAGACTCACAAACCAGTATTTGGAGTTCTGATTTACCTTGGATCCTGTAAGTCTAAAGACCTTAATCATAGATGGCGGCGATTTTAATGTTATCTTGTCAGCATTCAAAACAGCCCTACTAACCTTGTTCTGGATAACATATTTTTTGAAAGTTAAGCTCATGCCAATTTAATAAGCTAAATCCATTCTCGCAGCTAAGTGGTTGATTAGGCACTGCCAGGCACTAAATGTCCAGGTGGGTTTCCATAGTTTTAAGCAGCCACGAGGTTCTTTGACTCCCCCATAACAGGACACTAATCCATCACAGGTTAGCCCCCAGCAGAACTGGTACTCATTTATACAGCTGAGTCGACTGGAACAAGTTTGGTAAAGTGTCTTGCTCGAGGACACAACACAGTGGTTTAACCCAGGCTAAAATTCATGACCCTTGGATTAAGTGTCAAACACACTAACTGCTAGGCCACTGCGCCACCAATTCAAAAAAAGCAAGGCATCAAAGCCAGTGGGCATCAGGAGAATATGGTTGCTTTTTAGAAGGGTTATAGGGAATATTTCTCAGGGGAATTTCCTATTTTTATTGGAAGCATCAAACTGAGAAGTTGTTGATAAGTGATATTTGATAGTCAGATTTCAACTTTTATTGGGTGTTCAAAATTATATAATTTATGGCGAAATAATACATATGTTTTTTGAAAAGATCATCAGTATATAATTGTACAGTAACTAGCTTTCTAAAGTTTTGAGAACCTGTAAAATCCACTCAGTGTTTACCCAGTTAAAACGTTGTAAACAAGAATGCACTAAGTCATAATTTAACAGGCAAGTAAGCTCAAAAGCTCCTTGAAAGTAAATATTCTTGTTCATTCAAGCTATTAATTAAGTTAATTTGAATATATTCTTATATGTAGGTGAAAAATTAATAATTAAAAACCGTATTTGCTTTGAAAACCAATTTTTAGCTTAACTACTACCACTGTTGTTTTTACTTCAAAGATTTAGTTTTAACGTTTAAGTTAAGCTAAATTCGTGATGACCGAATGATGGATTCTTGTTTTGAGTTGGTTTGAACTTGATATGTCAGCTTAAAGGGCACAGCTGGGCTTCGCTCTGTGGAGATTAGCCAAACCACACGAATTTCTCAATTGGAGGACTTACAGTGCGCTTAAAAATTCAATTAAGACTAATATTGTCACTGGTTCCAAATGACTGAAAGCTGCTTAGTATTCAGGAAATATTTTCTTTATTTCCATTGAAAAATCTCATCAACATCACAAGCCTACTACTCTGCTATTTTTTACAGAAGCATTTGAACGAGATTTTTGTAAAATATAGTTTTCCAGAAACTGTAAACTGTGCGCGAGTTTTATGTTTATACTACACGTACTACAAAAAGATGTAAAAACCAGCTGAAAGGTAAATTTTTAAAATTATGTTTGTTTTGAGTGCATTGTAAAATGTTTACTGACGGTCGCTTTGTTTTTAGATATTGTAGTTTTTGCTATCTCAGTCGAAAATGTTTTCGCACGTTTTATACAAGCTTTTGAAGTAGAAATATTTGTTAATGCTAGTCGTTTTGATATCAATCTGAGAACTAACCGTTCAAGTATAAAAATAAAGATTATTACATGTCGTCAGCAGCCACTGCACTCGCTTGGCCTATGTAATATTAGAATACCTGAAGTATTAATACACTATCGTGGCACAGATGTAAAGTATAGTTTTCCTGCTACGTTTCAAAGATTTGAAGCTCGGCTTCGTCGTACGAAAGGCATAAACAGTCTTTACACTCAGATAATTGTAACATTAGTAATGACTGCTATAGACAAAGAGGAGATATAACTCTTAAGGTCAGACAAAGTTCAAAACGTTTGCCAGCTTTCTGAACTTTACAGTGTACCAAAGTTTCCCCTTTCACCTTTTAGTCAACATAGTTATTCGAACCGCATGTCTTACGACGCGACTCGTCGCATTCAAAATTTTTTAAATGTATATAAATCTACCGCAAGACTTTTTTTTATTCAAGGCTTTATTAATTTAAGAATTGTCTATACTGCAAGAACTTTTTTACGTCTTTACAGTTTTTTATTTCACTCAGTTGCGGAAGTATTGCGTTGTAAATGAGAGGGAAGGGGGATATAATTCTTAGGGTTTTTGATTCGCTCTCCCCAGGATCTATGAAAAGATTTGAATTATTAATCACACAGCAACTACGCGCGGCAAAACTAGACGTTGACAGCCCTAACTTTGTTTAAGAAGAAATCTTAACATATAAAAAGCATTTTATTTTTTCTTACAAAATGACTAAAAGTGTTGACTCAATTAGCTTTATAGAACAAAAGGTCCCCGAGTGAACGATTTTAGATTATCTCGTTGTGGTTAGACTATGTCTGCCTCAAGTCTATAATTCATCGGGGGTGGAAGCGGAATATTGAATATTGAATATTTAGTTTAGATTAGTTTGAATACTTGAAAATTTAGTTTGAATATTTGAAAATTTAGTTTGAATACGAGTAAGTGTCCTTGAATAACGAATTACAAAAACTCTGAGGTTTGAATATTGAATATTGACAGTTTGAATATTGAATACTGAAAAAAAAAACATTCCCCTTCCACCCCCGAAACTCGCTCACGACTTGAACTGAGTTATAGCAATCACTCACTGACAGACCTTGTTGTTATCTATGTTGCCATGTTAGCATAAATCAACAAATAACGGCAGTGTTGATGATTTGATTAGCCGATGATGATGTTGATAATGTCAAACCTATCTAAGACGTAAACTGTCCATCTTAGAGAGGTGTCCGTCATATAGAGACTTAAAAGACTGCATAAGAAAATGGCAGGAACCAAGATTTGGTGTCTCTCTTAGAGGTGTCCATCTCAGTATTTTGGTGTCTTTCTTAAATGGTTCGACTGTATAATAACAAGTATGCTTGCATTTATGATTATTCCCCATACTCTTCAAGTTATTGCCTTTTTAATTTAATTATCAATGCTCTTTTGCTATACGGGCTGCCTGTGTTAGGCTTGGCCTCCTCGTGTTCTCAGACTGTAGCAAAAATCTTTCTAGGATTGGCAAGTCGCAGCTCGAACTGTTAAGTATGCATGCTGTTTTTAGAGTTTACACCTATTACAGATTTTCTCTGTACTTGACGCTTTTTTGATCAGAACCAGTAAACTTTCGGCTGGGGCTGGGCTTTTCGTACACTTTTTTTTTGCGATTTAAGTCTCAAATTGTTCTGATTTCTTGATATTTCTAAACGGTCAGGTGGTTTAGTTGCCCGGAGCAAAAAGATGGTGCTAAGAAATACGTGTTTGTTAGTGCTTATTGCTGTATGCGTTAATAAATAATTATTCTATTTCAAGCAAAAAGATGGTGCCAAGAAATACGTGTTTCTTAGTCCTTATTTCGGTATGCGTTAATAAATAATTATTCTATTTCAATTGAGGTGGATAGTGGCCAGTGGCATTTTCAAGAAAGCGAAAGATTATTAAGGAAAAAAATCACTTTTACTACTTGAATCACTGAGCGTGGCGGACTCACGTGTGAACAGCCTAATACATGTAGCAAACGTGTTTTGACAGTTTGTCAGCTACAAAATGTCGTAAGTGGCGTAAAACAGTGAAATTCTTTAGACTGTTTTAAATATCTCGTGTTTCAGATCAGAGTTTTACAGTATCGTGATCCGAAACGGACGCGAAGCGACTTACTTCCGCCATTTTGTTTCGGTCTCATTATCTACTATTTCGGAGGTAGATATTGTCTCACATCTACTTTTTCTAAACCAATCAAATCGCGCGTAGCCGAGCTGGTATATACTAAGTAGAGAATACTTCATGGGAACTGCGCGCGTATGATATCTATGAAATTCTTAAAACTCTCTCATCATGGAGAAACAAGGCACCGCATCTCCCTAGACTAGTATCCAGTCTCTTGATCGCAGGAGAGAGACAGAAGGCAACTACCCATCATTACTTTCGCCCTCTCCCCTTTCCCGCCTTTTCCCGCTTCCCCATTCCTTCTCGGCCCAATCCTCCCAATATCATATGCATGTTCCTCCTCAATCGAATCTGTGACGGCTGGGACGAGACTGATATCTCCCGTCCCCAACAGTGAATGGGCATCTCCGGTCGTTCCATTGGTCAGGAAGTCAGGAGGTGCACGTCTGTGACGATTGATCCGGAACTCGTAACTAATACTTATCCCCTTCCCACTTGAGACAACCTCCAAGAAAAAGATAAATTGTGGAACTATATTCTTGAAACTAGATTTTGCGAAAGCTTACTCCCAAATTCCAAGACACGACTCATCAAAACAATGTACGATCCTCATAATGTACAAGGAGTTGTACGCCTACAATCGGCTCGTGGTTGTTCTTTAATCGTTATTGTATTGTGGGTATTCTCAGCCGCCTGGGCGTTCTTACAAAGTTTTTTCTTACAAAAACGCGACCAGGGGTCCATTTTTCGACTTTTACCGCCTTGTAGAACTCTATATTACAACGCTTAGACTATAGCTTTCCAAAACTTAGAACACAGCCCGATACCTTTATTACTAATTATCAGATACCGTTTAGCATATTGAGATTTTTTAATCATTTATTTCAAACCTATACATTTGTTACTGAGTAAACAAAGATCATAATTGTTGTTATTATGAATTCACCAGCCAGTCCGGTATGTCTGACGGCGGTTCCAAAGCACACGATGGTGTCGTCACACGACATAACAACTTCTTGGAGTCGAACGGAAGTCAGTCGTCATTCAAGAACAACAAACCCAAGCAGGATTCTGACTTAGAGACCGGAAACAGCTTGCAAATAAATACCAAGAGCACGATATCGCTACCAACAAAAGACTCGAACAGAGCGGATTCGCCACGAAGTAGGGGTATTACTCCTAGGACGCAAATCTCGGAAGTAACAGATGAAATCCGGACCAACGCATTTGCGTCAACAACTAGCTCAATACCAACTCTAAGAGCAGGCTTGGAGTCCAGTTTTGCCTCCTTAAGAAGAAGTTCAGCAACTCCTGATTTGCTCAACACAAGTAGTGTCTTTGATCCGACGGAGTTTGTGCGGCCAGTCTCATCCAAAGACGAGAGTGTTCGGTCAAAGTCAGTATCTGTGACCTCGTCTCCAAGGCAACGACGACCGCCAACCATCGAGTCCCGAAGTGTATCGATTTGCGAAACAGAGGTAAGGACTTCATCGATTGGAATATTTGTTGTTAATTTCATTTTGTCCTTAATGAAGATAAAGCAGTAACGTGCAAATGGTATGCTTAGTTTGGTGTTTGTGGTAAGCCACAACGGCTTACCAACATTGATACCGAAAAATCAGGTGTCACGTTTGACCAGCTTAAAAGAGATCGGTATTCAATCACATGACAGAAGTCGAAAAAAAGATGCTTCGTTCGGCAGCCATGATGCCTGACGCCTTAAATTTTGTATTATGATGTGCAATATATGCATCAAAGTAGTTGCTTTGTACGGTGGCCCACAAATGTCACAGCAAAAATTCGTGAGTATCACAGCAAAAGTTTGAAAACACGGCTCCCGAAATCTCATGGCAAAAGATTGTTGGCATCACCTCAATTTTTTATGGACACCACGGCAAAAGTTTGTGGACATCGCGGCAAAAGTTTGAAAACACGGCTCCCCAAATCTCACGGCGAAAGTTTTTTTTACAGCACCTCAAATTTAGATCGCGAGCGCAAAGATGGCCGTTCCCTTAGCGTTCATCTTCCACGTTTTGCAAACTATCTTCAACGAAACTGCGAGGAGACACCCTAAAAATTACTTTTCCAGAAAATATTCTAAAATATATAAGAAAATAATTTTGGAAGCAGGCTCCCTTTAAATAATTAGGAGTTCAGATAAGTCTTTTATTCCGCGTTCACGTGTGTAGCCTTAGAGCATACAAAGAATACACAAAGAATGTACAAAAATGCTTTGTTTTATGTTGAACGAACCGCGACCGTGCACATTCTTTGTTTCAGGTGTTAGTGAAAATATTTTTACTGGCCACTTGTTGATTTGCATTTCAAAAGCTTTTGTGTTTTCAGCACGTTTTGTGCACGGTCAAGACCAGAAAACAAAAGAAAATGGTGAACAAAGACATACAACAATGGTTTCTTAACC
>JAOBAT010141752.1:0-11498 GCA_026413305.1 Hydrozoanthus tunicans
GAGAGGGAGGGACACCAATATAGTTTTGGTTGCGGTGTGCCGTTGGGTTTGCGATATCTGACCAGCACAATGAGACTCGTGTAAAACATTAACACATGTTTCAAACTTTAATGTTTTTCTTTCTGGCGAAGACTTGATAGTTATTTCATTGTGTAAGTTTTGAACCGTACTACTATCTTCCAAGGTTATTGGAATGCTTGTCATCACCACCATCATCATCATCATCATCACCAATACCACATCATCATCACCATCAATACCACATCATTATAACCGTTATTATCGTGGTCGTTATCATTCAATTCGACGATGTCTTTACTGTTATCAACATTTTTATCGTGCATTATCATTACCATTACCGTACCGTTGCCATAAACGTTATTATTATTATTTTATTTGTTTTTAATGTTATTAGATTCAATTTTCTTGAAATTTTTTGTTGTTGTTTACTTAGAAGAATCAGTTTCATTTGGATATCTAAAGAATCCGTACTTTCAAAATAATTGTTTCTACATAAGCATTCTGAAGGAAAGTTGCAGCCATCAATTGTATTTTCAGTAAGGCCATGCAAATAATAGGTTTTAGTATATACAAACTTTAAATGGCGAAATTTGATTGGTTCGCTATCGAGGGCTATTGAGCACTGTCCAATCGGGATAATGTTTATGTCAAATTTACAACTATCACATACATACGATGAAACTTTGCAAATACAGATAGCTAAAATTCCAGAATATACCACTATTCACCTCGACTTCAGAGAATAATTGTTAAATAGCCTTTATTATCTACATTTGAAACGAGTCAAGTATGAGTTATATATATATTTACAACTGTCTCGGTCTATTAGCATAGCTTACAAACAGACTAACAACTTTAAAAATGTGATGGCATTAATGTCATTTTTTGTTACTTTCGTAACGTGTGATCTTTGTCCTCCTGCCTCCTTTCTTTAGTGTTTTACTTGCCCTTTACTTAGTATATACTTTCTATTTTTTGTGCTTTTTTAATTATTTAATGTTTTTTCTATTTGTCTTTATGTATTTTCTTAGAATATAATTCGCGTTATTGATGTTAGATTAGCCAAAACCTTTTTTCTCCGTGTTTCATGGGATACTTCGATCCGTTTTGATTTAGCGGATAAATAAATGCTTTGCTTGATATTGAACATTTCGACGGTCCCGCTTAGCTCATTAAGTATAATGATATAAATAACTGAATAAATAAATAAATAAATAAACAAATAATAATAATAATAATAATACTACTACTAAAAATGATAATAATAATAATAATAATAATAATAATAATAATAATAATAATAATGATGATGATGATTGTCCCAGCAAATATTTCTCATTTCATTTCTCGGCTAATCTATCAGCCGGGAAAATTATCCTCGATTTACCAGCCGCCGGAAGGGGTTTATTTACTAAATATATCAACATAACCATATTTGATAACTGATCGTGTAGAATATGGTCTTTAGTGACCAGTAGAAACGCGTCATTCTCAAAAAGAAAAACTAACAAAATGAAATAAAAATTATACCACCAAAAGAGTATTAATTTTGATTTCTTCTCAGTTGTAGCATACAAAGATCTGATATAGATCAAATGTTTTTCAGATTCTTGAATATTTTCTAAAAAAACAGACATTTTTTGGTCTTCAAAATTTTGTTGATATTTATGGTCCAATATCGCCCATTCTATGGCTATCATGTTATGATCGTTGCCTGATCGTTAAATTCGCTTGGTAATAAAAAAAAATGTTGTCTAGATCTGTAATGAAATGTACTGGATGCTGATTTTTGCTCCTAGAGTCCAAAAAAATTGCAGTTTTGTTCTGACAGCATTGGTTCTACAAAAAACAAACGACCATGAAGTGTGTACGTGTGTGTGAAATCAATCAGGCGCAAGTTAAGTGTTCCAAAACCACAAAGTTGCCAAAGCGTGAATGTATAACAGTGGAGAGAAAGACTGAGTTACACCTGTTTTAAACGCCGAATTTCATGTGCCGAATCTAATGCTAAATGAGTAACTTGTATTGTTCTACCTCATTTACATAAGATTCGGCACATGTGAAGTTCGGCGTTTGAATTCTATTGAAACTGATCAAATGAAAAAAAAAACAAACAACTTAACATTTTGGAATTCTGTTAACACGGACATGGAAAAGTTGCTTAACGAATGCAGTGGTCAGTTCAAAGACAATTTTCAGACAAGAGAAAAAAAAAGGTTAACAGAATAAAAATGGTCGTAATAACGGGGTTTTGCTTTATCATTTTCAAAGGTAATACTGTTGGGTAATACTACGATTGCCTTCTCAACTCCAATGTAGTTTAGTCTCCCCTTGTCTTCAATTCATAAAAAATGCGATATTGATTGTTACCCTGGAACGGAAGGGTAGAAATTTGGTTTTACGAGCTATGCGGGGCAGTCGAAATGTTCAATACCAAGCAATACCATTATTCCTAATCAGTAAGGTTTTGCTAAAGCAACAACTTAAATAAATTAGCAGAACGAGATTTGAATTGACGTTTCGCAACGCCGACGATAAAGGAATAAAAATGGTCGTAATAACGGGTTTTGCTTTATCATGGCAGCTTGGCATTTTCAATGGTAATACTGTTGGGTAATGCTACGGTTGCCTTCTCAACTCCAATGTATTTTATACTCCCCTCGCCTTCAATTCATAAAAAATTCCGATATTGATTATTATTCTGGAACGAAACACTGACGATAAGCCCAATACAGCCCTTATTGGATAGACCTACCTTATTTACCGTTATTAACACACTTGATTTTTCTAAACTGTTTCATTGCTCTTCTTTTTGGTCCGGCACTAGCAACAAAACATTCACAAACTCCAACTTGTACAGAATTTTGCAGCTCGTGTACTATCAGGTAAAAGGAAATTTGAACATATCACGCCTACCCTTAAGCAGCTTTTAAAAACTTCTGCCCGTCACAGACCTCCTCTTTCTCGAAGATGAACTTTAATGTACAAGTACCTTAGCAATCTCATACCTTCCTATCTAGTCAGTGTGTTCTCTCAAAGATCTCAAATTCATAATCACAGTACTCGAAACTCCTCAAATCTCCATCTCCCTAGATTCAGAACTTCATTGGCCCAGCTGCATTCGAATACCGTGGCGCTAAAACCTGGAACACTATGATCCCTCCTGAGACTAAACAATATAAACCCCATTTTCCCTTTAAAATACACCTTAAAACGATTTTACTCAGGAGATTTTTATCACAGGATACTTGTAATTAGCTTTTATCAGATTTCATTTGTATAGTTATATTATGGCCTGATATAATTTAGTTAGTGTAGTCTTCTAAATAAGGCTTGAAATATTCTTTTAAACAACATTGTAATTATTATTAGTAGTTTATTTAAACAACTCGCTGTAAATGTTGTACGAAGATCCCCATTAGGAACCAAATAAATGTTATTGAAACGTATTGTATTGTATTGTAAAGGGTAGAATTTGGTTTTAATACCTATGCGGGACAGTCGAAATATTCAATATGAAGCAATACAATTATTCATCCCCTAAATCGAAAAGGGATCAAAATTTCCCCCGAAACACGGAGAAAAAAGTTTTTGGCAAATCTTAACAGCGATAACGCAAATTAATGTAAAAGTAAAAAAGTAACGAGGACAGCAACGCCACAACGACCGCAGAAACCAAGGTTTCCCATTTTTAGAATGCAACGTGCTGGTCACCTGCTCGCCGTTGTCTTGAAAACTACATCGACAAAAGCTCAAATAAGAAGTCTTTACGACTACGAGAAATTGTGAATCTTCATTTACAGACAAACATTTTAATCTTTTTTCAGTACACAAAGCTAACTTGAACAATTGAGAAAGCAAATCAAAAAGGAAAACGGCAAGATGATGTCATCGATGTTGCCCGTCCTTGGTGCATAAGACGCCTAACTTGATGCGACGTATGTAAACCAGCACTAATAGAGCACTCAGTAAACCCACACAGATCACAGCCAGGAGGGCCACTACTACCGGGTATGTCGGTGGCTCGTCGTTGCGTTGTGCTTCTTCACCACCTGAAAATGAGTTCATTAAAATATCAAACTTAGCATGGTGTCAACCTTATAGACTGAAGTTGGTTCTTCAACACCTACCAATAAGTTTAATGAAAATTTAAGTTAGCAAGGTATCTAGCTAATAAATCAAAAATAGCCCTAGAACAAATGAAGGAAAAAAAGGTTGCACGAAGACACGGGGGTTGTCAATCGGACTCCCTTAATTTCAAAAGTATGTTATCAACTGACACGAAACCCGGTATGTGTAACAAGTGTCAACAGCCGAAAATAATACACTTGAATTTTTAAAGAAAAACTACTAAATAAAGAAATGATTACAGAATAATTTAAAATTCGACAAGAAATAATAGGCAAACGACGAGTTTCGTGATGCGGTTGCGTCATCAACATAAGCTCAAAAAATATCATTAATCAAAGAAGAATTAGTAAGATTAGTAATCAGGAAAAAAAAATTTGTCTAATGTTGTCCACAGTGCAGAACATTTTGAGTATGATAAAATAAATTGTGAGGTATGCAAACCAAAGACACATTCCCATCTTTCAAAATCGTAGATTTACCAGCACTTGAAGTGCCTATGAAACGAAATTTGTTTTTTACTAAATTTGCAGCTTATCATGTCTTAACAAGGGCTTAGAGAAAAAAAACTGCAAAAAATACTTGAAAAGTCTGGCACAAAAGAGGTTACTATAGACTAGGAAGACTTGGGACGATATGACGTAATAAACTGTATTTATTATATGAGTACTGAGATACATTTGTTTGCAAATTAAGAAATAAAATTCGTATCAACTTATTTTCCTGAGTTGTGATTGGTCATACGATGTTTTTCACGTGTGAAAAATATAGTATAGCCAATCATAGCGCTGATACGATTTTTTTCTCTAGTGACGAAAGTTGTATCAAGTTTTCCTGCCTTCGCAGTTGCTCTTTGTTGACAACGGTTTCAATAACAATGGCTTTGTCGGCTTCTTCACGATTTGCTCAAGTTTCTGTTGATGAGTTTAAGTTTTAGCCTTAGTTTAATTTTAGTTTGTATTTTTTTTACTTTCCTTTCTTGAAGGAGCTCTAAAACGCTCGTCAGTTGCGTGTTTGCCATGTATTGTAGGCATTTTCCAACATTTTAAAATCAATCTGCTTTTTGGCAGCTCTTTTTTTTATATAGTTTCAAACTTTATATTTAACCAAAAAATTAAGTGATTTTGTAAATTTTTAACACGTTTTGTGGAATGAATGACAGATTAAACTTAAGACTATCAAAAACTATTTGCATTTGTTTGTTGCTTTTATTTGTTTATTCATTGTATACTGTCTCAGTACTTATATAATAAAAAATTACTTCATGGTTGATTCACTTGTACGACATTTATTCACTCATTATGAAGATTCGCTAAACTCACTCGTTCGCTGCGCTCACTCGTTCGTTGTAGCGAATCTTCACAACTCGTGAATGAATATCGTACGCGTTCACCAACCATGAAGTAATCTCTATATCTGCTTCCATTTTCTGGAAATATGCATTGATACACCCGGTGTGTTTGTATTGCTTTTGAAGCTAAGGTTGTTAGGCGCCTCAGCTATGCAATAACTTCCACCTTTCTTCCCTTTTTTCTTTTTCTGGTCCGCCATTGCTTTCAGCTTTCACAGTTTACTACGTCATAGTACGTGTCATGGATTTTTGGTCACGAGCGGAAAAGAACTATTTTTGAGCCGCCAAATATGATTTACAGTTGCAGAAAAAAAGGTAAGACAAAGGTCGAATGCAACTCAAATTGAACAATTGTGAGTTAAAACGTCATAAATTAACAGGGGTTAAAAAAAATTATCGTTTCATAGGCACTTCAAATTATTTACCTTCGTAACATGCTATCTATTTCTTTTTAACTCCTATATTCTCAGTATGCCATATACCAGAGTTTTCATAGTCTAATATTCCACCCCAGTCATTGTTATTAAAGAGGTATTGGAATAATAGCTAATTGAACTGGAACAAGGCCCAATTAGCTAGAGAGGCATTGTGATGTGAATCCTGGTTGCTCGTGGGTGGGTAGGAGAGTAAGCAACTCGTCCTGCCAACTTGTAAGAAGTGTTGCTCAGGGAACATGTTTTCCTTTATATGTTTTTCATTTGCATGACTATAAAGCTAGCTATAATGTTCAAGTGACTTTGAAAAACACTTATACTCATAAAATACTCTCTGTATGGTTGTACCACTAACTCGTTTCAACTTACCTTCTACTCGTGGCCCCACACATTGTGAAAGGGTGCAGTTTCTGTACTCCTCTTTAGGTTGTTTATCACAGCTTTTGGCTGTTTTACAAACACGCGTGCGCAGTTGTTGCCCAGTACCACACGAGGCGGAGCACAAACTCCACTCAGACCACGCACTCAAAGCATCTTCTACAGTAAAAATGTCGAAATTTAGAATGACATGTCGTATGACTAGGAAGTGATGTGGCGTCTTGGATAATAATAATTGAAAGAGTATACTTTTTGTCCGCAACTTCTGATTTTATTCCTGATTCTATTTTACCACTGGTTTATACAACTATCATTATTGTTATTATTATTATTATTTTTACTGTTACTATTATTGCTACTAATGTTATTGTTATTGTTATCGTTATTATTATTATTATTACCATTATTATTATTATTGTTGTTATTATTATTATTATTATTGTTTGTAATATTATCGTTATTTGTGATATTACTATTATTCTCTTGTCAGAGTACTTTACGTCGGCTTTGTTACAGTATAAACGAAAGTAAGACTATAAATGCATAACTTCTTTGTCTAGATTTAAATTTGTAACAGTTTTTATTCGTAATATCAGAATCAGTTTAGCCGAACAAACCTGAGGCTGCTTCACAAGTTACTCTTGCTTCCTTGCCTAGAGGGCAGTTTTTCGCATTCCAATCACTTCGATTGCAGAGAGCGATGTTTCTTTCAAATCCAATGCACTGTACCCAATCTAACCAAATAAGCCTTCTGTCCTCTGGATGCCGTGTTTTACTTGTGGCCTGTAAAGCGCGACCATATCCTAGCATTCGACAGACTACGTCCGCTTCTCTCATACTCCAGCCTGTCGCACAAACAGTGCCCCAAATTCCGTTGAAAAGTATTTCCACCCGGCCATCTGCTGCCGAACTACCATCTGTTAACCGGGCACCCACTGAATGGGAATAATTTGGAAATTAGATTTGAGAGTTTACATTTTAAGTTAATGTTTTTTATACGATTTCAAACGCGATTAGCAAGTGCTAGTACATAAGAATAAAATTAAAGTTTTACATGTATTCTTGAATAAGATTGAGGGCAAATATACTTCGATTTGATTGGAAATAAAGGCAAAACTACTCGACGCTGATTGAACGCTGGTAAACTTCCGACGTTTCCGAAGATTTTCCGCAAACTTTAAAAAAGTCTTTAAAGGTATTAGAAACATTTACTAGGTTTCCGAACACTTCCAAATATCTCCAAAGATTTTCGGAAAACTATTTAAAATCATGAAAACGCCGGTTTCCAAATATTTCCAGAGATTGCAATGGTTTTCAAACTTGAAAAAACTTGGGATGAATAAAACAGATTAAGCAACGCTTTCTCCTGTCGGTACCGCGAAAAATAAAGAATTTTGCCCTTGATACCATAAACATGCAGTTGCATGGTTATACTTTGCCCAATGCGATTACCTATGCTAAAACAGCACACAACAGCAACATTACCTAACGTTCACTAATCCAAAACATAACACATACAATTTATTAATTTATCAATAACAATATTTGTATAGAGGTGCCTGTTCAGCAGGGCTGGTTTGAATTGTAGCAGTGTTCTGTTTACAATAAACTTACAGGAAAAAATATTTTACAAAAAAATCATAATATTACAGAATAATTAGAGCAAAAAATACATAGATACACAAAATTGAATAAATTTAGTTGATTAGTGAGAAATTAGATATTTCTAAGCCTTTCTTGAACTTGGTCAAATCATGAGTCCTCCTCAGGTCCAGCGGAAGGGTATTCCAATGAACCTGGAAGAGCCTGGTACTTAGTTGGAAAAAGGCGAACGAAGCAAATCTCTATAGCTATGAAGGAAAATTGCGTTAGTAACTAAATTTAATAGACTAAAGGTGGAACTAGGTTATGCCCATGTCGGACACTTAAATACGAATATGCATTTTAGATAGTCCGGACGGGACTGAAGCAAAGGCCAATGAGTTGAATAAGAGGGACACTTCTGGTTGTGATACTTTCATTTGCCCCTTCATTAAGACTGGCAGCACATCTGTGAAGCTTTTAAGCTTAAAAGTACTCTCGATTCATCTTACCACAAGAGTCCCGGATGACTGCTCAACAACCAAATATTGGAAATACGACTCTCGTGGAACAAACATTTTGCAAACCATGATTTAAACTACACAAAATGGTTTCGATCATCTTCAGTGATTTAAACATTCTATTACAGACACCTTTTACAATGATATTTTACTAAACACATGGAGAATGTTATTTTCCAAAATTTAATATTTTGATTAACTTACTTGAACAATACACGCTAGCCTGCATCCCGTTGAAACAGTTCTGAGGTGTCAATTCACTCTTTGGACATGCAAACAGGCTGGTCTCATTCCCTTGGCACTTAATTTTGTCAAACGTAATGTGTTCCCGGTTAGTTACGGGCCCATATCTTGTGTCAAGGGAAGCGTATAATGCGCCATGATACCCCAGCATTCTGCAAGTGACGTCAGCTTCCTTTATGGTCCACTGTCTGGAACACACTGGTTTCCAGGTTCCTTGTGTGTAGATTTCGACACTTCCACCCAACCCAGGCTCTCCTCCCTCTAATTTTGCTAGAAGATTTGTATAAAACTTGTTAATGTTGACGAACTTTATGTTTAGATTCTTAAGTTTGTATGGACGCTTTTCTCAGAGTTGTTTCGTTTGTAAATTTCGGTAAAATGAAACAAATGCGCGAACTTGCACAGTAGCAACGGCATAGATAATGGTATTTGATTAAAAATGACAAGCGTTTTTTTCTTCATGAAAATCATTTACGTATTGGTCTACACTCAAAGTATATACTACAAACCATACCAGGATTTACATAACACTGGGTCGAAACCCTGCTCTTATCGATCAGTGTGTGGATCACTTAAATCCTCCGTTAGTCCCAGTCTACAGACTACATTGGGAATGAAGACCACACAAATATTTCACCCTCAAAGATTGATCACGGGGCCTCGCATTTGGCAGTAAGAGACACATTTTTAATCAGATGTTTATTTGGCCAAAGATTTTCTCTTATATTCTATAAATTTGAAAATACAACTCATGCGTCTTGCGAATGACTACAGTCGCTGTTGCCCCATCCTTTATGTGAGCAACTAATTAGCTTTTCCTCTGCACCTAACTCCGTCTAGCCTTATCCTTCCTTTAATTTCTAAGCGTACCTTTTCAGACATTAGGGGAGGAGGGGGGAGCACATGCACCCAGTGCAAACCCCTCCCCCTGTATACGCGCCTGCTCTTGCTTTATTTCTCCTTCCTTTCCATTTCTTCCCCATTTCTTTCTTTTTCGCGGTATAAGTAACTTCTGAGCAGACCTTTTCAGACACAGCAGTTCACCCCCCCCCCCTTCCCCCCCCTGCCTATGCTCTTAACATTTCAAAATTTTGCTCCACAAAATACATCAGTCGAAAAATAAACATCATGCTCTGATTGTTTATCTGAACAGGTGGTTATTGCAGAAGCTAACTAAAGAGATTAAATTGCAACTCTATTATAAATCTTAAACCAATATCAAAACATATGTCTTTCTTTTTCGCTGTATTAGTAACTTCTGAGGAGACCTTTTCAGACACTGGCAACGGGGAGGTGCACGTACCAGAGCACCCCATCCCCTGCCTTAGCGCCTGTCATTTCAAAATTTTGCTCCACAAAACACATCAGTCGAAAAATAAACATCATGCTCGGATTGTTAAACAGGCGGTTATCGCATACGCTTACTGAAAAGATTAAATTGCAACTCTGTTATAACTCTTAAACCAGTGCCAAAATAAAGATTGTGCACGTTGGAAATGACCTACCTGATGACGACCCGTAGCATGCAACACCAGCATCTTCCGAATGTTTGCAGTTATGGTTTCCCCACCCAACGTGCGAACACGAAGACAATTTTTTCTCGTGTCCCTCACAATCTACTTGATCAAGCCAAATCAAACCACTTCCCTCGCCATATCTAGCTTCACTACTTGCATCAAAAGCATCAGGAAACCCTAACATGCGACACACGACACGAGCATCTCTAATATCCCAACCATTACCACAAACTGAGCCCCAATGTCCGTTGAGGAAAAGCTCGACGCGACCTATCCATGTTTCTCCAGTACCAGCTAAACGAACTGCAATTGAGATATGATGTTTTTTGTCAAAATATGTTTTTCCGTACATGACTTTCACTTTATTATGTATATGAAGTGAAAAAATGTATCACTTCAGTGGATAGCGGACCTTGCTGAATGGGGATAGGCGGCAAAAAAATCGTACATTAGACATTTTAAAAGTTTGGGTGCTGATATATCTAAGTCTTCTATACGAATCAGTACTGTTTGCTTTAAATCAATGTCAACACTTAAACTTATCTAAGCATTTTAATTAAACATGGACCCGCGCTATAAAATAGATAGCTCCTCCCACATTAGACGTTTTCCAAAGTTCCAATTTTTGGACCGAGGGGCGGTTCAACTTTTCTCTTCTTTACTGGGCGGAGCATGACCTAAACATCAGCAGCTCGTCCTATTTTTGGAATAGAAGCAATCTATGGCAGTTAAAGTTTTAATATGCTGAGAAGAAGCTGCTCTCCGAAAACGTCTTCATAACATTGCGTGTCATTGTTTAAAACTAGCTTAAAATAGAACAATCAGATTGTCAACGATCCCGAAAGCTAGCCACAAAACTGAAAACTTAACAGTAAAATGTTTGTAACACCCTTTTAAGGTAAGAATACATTATGAAGAAGGCTTTACCTGTAGATGTTGAACAAATCACTCCAGCATCTTGAAAATTACTACAGTCATGGATACCCCAACCTTGGTGTTGACACAAATCAAGTTTGTGCTCTCTTCCAGTACAGTTAACAGCATCAAGCCACACCTTTCCTCTTGCTTCTTGGTTATTAGCAAAGCGAGTAGCTTGGAGAGCAGAACCATATCCTAGCATCCGGCATGCTACATGAGCATCTTGTATGTCCCAGGAGTTAGCACACACTTTTCCCCACTTTCCGTTGAACTTAACCTCAACACGGCCGGAAGTTGGTGTGCTCGAATCAACTAAGCGAATTTCAGCTAACGTAGAAAGATAGAAAGCATCGTAACTGTTTTACCAGGAGTTTCAGTGAAAGAACATAAAAGCGCTTAGCGAGCA
>JAOBAT010141763.1:0-11497 GCA_026413305.1 Hydrozoanthus tunicans
GAAAACGTTAGTTTTAAACACCATTTAACTTTTATACCATTTTTGATATTTTAACCTATTTGGCGTTTTTATGTATCTTAAAGTGCACATGACGCTAATTTCCGCGCGTCCAAAATTTCGTGAATCGCTTACTTCGCAGGCTAAAACAAAGCATGCAAGCTCTGGGCTTTGACACTACAATTTTAAACATGATTCCTTTACACTGGGTCGTTTCAAATACAGTTAAACCATATAGCTCTTAGACGTTTTTTGTCCATGTTACTTAATTGAGAAATGTGTACGAACCAGATTTCGCCGGCTTCATGTGAATGTCATTTTTTGCGAAAACCCCAGCTGAGAAACTTGTATTGCTATTGTGATTTCTACTAATGCTTGGTTGCTGGTAATTATAAACAAAGTGCATTCGAACCGAAATTAGCACCAGCCTTAAACACATTAAATGCTACAATGTTATACTCTATATCTGCATAGAGAGGCATCGCTATCATACTGATTAGCTATGAAGAGTATAACCAAGTTTTAAAAACCTTCGCCGTACGTGGAAATTGAAAATTCAGATTTTGCATTGTGTGTTTCTGCATGCCGGCTCAATTAAGACATCATGCTTTGACTTTATGTAGCTTAATGCGATTACTTTTTCAAACATTTAAACGGCTTTTTCCCGTTAAGATTTTAAATCCGGAAGTAGGAATAGGCTTTTCAATTTAAGGAATACCCGAGTTATGGAAGTTTTATTTGCGCGTTTTCATTTTATTTCGCCGTTAATCTATCAGTTTGAACCGCGTTACTCGCTCGTAACTATAAACAAACTGCATGCGAACCAAAATAACCACTGCTTCCCGCTGAGACTGTTCCTAAAAGGAACATTGATTGATGTTGGTAAATTCCTGCTGATAAGTCGAATAAACGCATCTTAAGCCATTTTAACACAGTGGCTGTGGATTTGAAGTCACATCTTAACACGGATTTAATGAGTTAGCCTTCGTTGCAGCCGGCCCTAGCTCTTTTAACCGTTATATTGGTGCGGACTATGAGAAAAGTAAGAAGGGTACTTGGTTTCGTTTTATTTTTTCTTTTCGTCGTGTTTTATCCGTGGCGGACAGTTGCCGAGCGGTTAGCGTGTTTGACTCGTAATCCTAGGGTCGCGAGTCCCTGTCTCGGTCAGACCACTGTGTTGTGTCCTTGAACAAGACATGCACTTTACCTGACTTTGTTCCAGTCGATTCAGCTGTACAAATTAGTACCAGTTCTGTTGGGGGTTTAATCCCGGGGAAGTACTCCCTGTATTGTTGTTAAAAGAGATCCTGTGTTAAGCCAAGAGCCTGGTATTTTTTAGGGTTTAAAAACGTGAAGCTATTGAACTGCCTGTAGTCCCGTGTTTTAGCAAACGTGTGTACTGAACAAGAAGTTATGACAAAAGTCCTTCGGCGAAGGTCCAATTACGCGCGCGCCTTTATTTACTGCATATCACATTCAGCGCAACACGAGAGAACGCCGACCCGCTAGCTAACCAGTGTAAAATTTCAGCTTTCAACTAGTAATTTTTAGGGCAATTTTAAAACAGAGGTATTTTTTAGGGTGGAAAATGTTTATTCCCTGGTATTTTTAGGGTATTTTGGGGACTTTTCCGAAAGACCCTACCCTTTTCGACCCCGAAGTACCTAGTAAATTGAATCGGCCATAACTTGCTGCGCTTGCACTTTACGGCGCGGGAAACCAGCAAAGGCGCATAATGTGCGAGTCAATTCCAAGCCCCCCCCCCGGGCAAACCCCGGACATTTGATAAAAAATCAATTCAAGGGGGCCGGGCATTTGGCATTTAGCAGTGTCCCGGCCCCCCGGGCATTTGAAAACAGCAAAAAAACTTGCCTCGTGTTTCCGACGGAGCTCACAGAAGGCCGAGCATTTGACCACCATAGTAGGAACGGGGGACGGGGTATTTGGCCACGAAAATTGCCTGCTCGGGGCCGGGCATTTGACCAATTTATTTAAATGCCGGGGGGATGCTCACGACTGGAATTGACTCGCACATAAAGCATGCACGGCGTGTCACCGCCATCAGTTGAATTGGATTTCGTGGTTGAAATCCAGGATGGTGGTGAAGCAGTGCCAAATGAGTTTGTGGAGTCAGGATGGCCGAGCGGTTAGCGCTCGTGCCTCCCACCACTGAGGACCCGGGATCGAGTCTTGGGTTCCGCATGTGGGCTGAGATTTGTCGATCTCAATCTGACTCCGAGGGTTTTTCTCCGGGCTCTCCGGTTTTCCTCCCTCAACAAAATCGTCACCCAGCTAATTCTATCTGGCTGTGTAGCTGTGCTCCGAGGTCATGCATGGGCCGTATAGCGGCTTAACATGCTTTCGGTCCGACCTCGTTGAGCTGCGTCCTTCGCAATTCAGTCCATGGCTGCAAGTAAGGGCGATTAGCTCGCTAGATATTATTATTATTATTATCTCCGTTCCGTAGTGAATTGTGTTTCCTTTGACAACTTGTTGAATTGCGGCAGTGGACCTCTAGTAATTAACACCATACCAACAAAATTTGGGGGGAAATTTACCGTGGAATTACCACATACACCACTTAGTTTATCTATTTAAGGTTATCCACGAACACATTTTTGCACATTTGGGAAATACCTAAACCACAAGACTCGAACGCACTTCCCTAATCTCTGATTACTTTATAAACAGTCAATAGGGAATATGTTTAATTCAATAAGTTTGGCAGAACTTTGCTGTGCGCCCTCAATTAAATCATTTTGTTTTACCAGTTTTTTTTTCTCTCATGCCAAAACTAATTTCCTATTTTGTACTTGTTATGTACAGGGTTTGCACGCACTTTGAAAGTCTTTGAAATAAAAATTCAAGGCCTTGAAAGTCCTTGAAAATTGCAGTCAGTGCAGGGTAGTCTTGAAATTTGTAGCTAATTTCATCAAACTTAGATTCTAGAGTGCCTTATGAGAAAATAATATTCATTGTATGCTACTGCCAGGAATGTAGCAACACACAATTGTATAATACAATAACTATCATAACACCTCTTTGAACATCTATTATCAGACGTTCTTGGTTATATTCATTGCTCAGATTGGTCGAATGTCTGGAATGTTTTAAAAAAATTGGCCCTCAAAATTTTAAGTTCGAAAAAGTTTACAAACCCAGTATGTAAAGAAAAGTTTAGTGTTGATAAGTGATCATGACTGAGACTAAAAGGGTTGAACTGTATATAATAGTCTGCTGTATGTGATGTGTTTTTTTTTTTTTCAGTACTTTTGTTTGTATTTAAATTTTTACAGAAGTATAGATCTATTAATTTTTGTCTATATTTTAATTTTTACTCAACTCTTATAATATATTGATGTTTTTTATAATCTTGTGAGGTGTAGCTTGTTCATGGAAATTTAAGTACTCATTGATTCCCACCAAACATGCTCTATAAATAAATTATACTGTATCTTTTAAATTTCAGAGATTGCTTTCCTAAAACCTTCTTCCAGAATGACTGGCAGTTACCCTTTTTTGCAAATTCGTTTAAAATAAATTATTCTTCCAACACCCTGAGAATAACATGGGCAGTGGAAGCAAGAAATTATTGGATGGGCACAGTTGAAAAAAATTCTAGTAAAATTTGAAATTCATTTTCAAAAGTTGCTGTTGTGTTAACCAGAAAGATATTGGGAGGGGGCTTGTCTCCCAACCAAATTATTGGGGGGCCTGTATTCCCCTACCCCCCCCCCCTCCCTGCTTCCACTGCCACCCATGAAGAAATCTTACAGTTCCTTACAACAACTCTGTCAAGTTCATACAGTGAAAGCATGACAGGAGTTGGTACTTTGAGACTCATTCACTATTTTTGTTTTAGGTACTACCATGTTTTCTAGTATTCTTGTCTAATAATAGTGTTCAACTCAAGTCCAAGTCATCAAAGTTATCACCAAAGTCTGAAAAGGAAATATTTATTTTGTTAGGATATATTATTGTATAATAACTATGAACTACTATCATCTAAAAGATTAAATTTTCTTTTTATTATTAAACCACTAATTTTCTTTCTAACTTGAAGCGGAGAAGTCTTATCGCTATAAGCATTGCCAGCACCCATCCAGAGTAAGCTAGCTATTGTATATTTTTTTCAGAAAACTTCCTTTCTTCATTTATTTATTTAAAATTTTATTTATTTTTTTATTATAGGGGAGTGCCTCGCATGGGACCTTTGGGTCTTTACACTATTATTATTATCTAAAAGTGCTAATGTTAGTTAATTATCGATGTATCTTTATGTACTTATTTGAATCAAACTCTAAAAATAAAGTGGTTGGAAAAAAAGTTTTCAGTTTTAAAGCAAAGTTCTGACCATTGGCAATTACTGTTTCAAAACCCTGGCATTTTTCATGGACCCAAAATAATCCCTTTTGGCCAAAACCTTGGACCAAAAGACAAAACCTTAAGAAACCCTAGCTTTCTCTATCATTAAGATAATTTGTATTTTAATACCTTGGCTATACTGACTAAGAAACTCACCATTGAAAAATTTCTGGTGAACAGTAATTGCAATCACATCATTGTATAAGCGATCTGTGAAGAGAAAGCCATCAAAATTCCATTCTTCATTTCCAGTAACTCTCAGTGGTTCAAGCAGCTCATTTGTATCATCATTGGCAACAACATCACCATTCCAGCTTGGTACAGAGTCTCTACTCAATGGTGGCAACAGTTCCTTATCCAATAAACAGTCTTTTGTTCTGTTATTTTTCTGACATGAACCAACACAAGAATATTTTACAATATCTCTTGAAGGCTGGGACTTACACCTGTATATTTTACTAGAAATGCAGCTTTGTTTGGGAGGAGTGGCTGACATTCTGCCAATCAATGTGGAGAGAGTTCTCTTTTCAATACTTATTCTTGAGCAAGTCTGGTCGTACTCCGTATCAGTATGTTTTCCTGTAAAGAAACACATTTACTTTATTTAAGTACAGCTCAGCCATTTTGTAAGATTGATGCAGTCTTCTTGTGAGGCAAAAGGAGGGGAAACCTGTTGTGCCCTTCACCCCACCCTCCTGTATTTTGGTTTGAAGTTTTGTTATCATAGTACTACTTTTTTTTTCTAAAAAGAAAGAAGAAGATATGAGCAATGAAACAAAAAACTATTTGGGGGGAGGGGCACATAAAAAATAGGGGAGGGCCTATCCCCTTACCAAAACAAATTATTGGGGGAGGGGGGAGGGTTCAACCAGCTATTAAAGGGCTGTTGAGATGTTTGTTCAAATTATTCAGAATATTTCTTCAATGGCAGCATTATTCACAATAAAAAGCAAATTATTTGTAAAATCTCCTTGTGATGATTTCCAGTCAAAAAGGTTTTTCAATATTTTTCAGAGAAATTTTTTCAACACTATAAAAAACTTGCATCTCTTTTCTCTTGACTGGATCAGTCCTTACATGAGTTTTATAATGCCAGGCATATATGTGAGTATCCACCAATCTCCCCCCACACACTCCCACCCCCCAATCCTTCCACAGTAGTTGTCTTTATTGAATGCTCTTTATCAGAACTTTTCAGGGAAAACTAAAACATTAACATTTTATATTGTATTAAATTGTAATAAATATGTTATTAACATTGTATAATTTTCAAAGTTCATTTTTATATAATCTCCAGCCGTGCAAAAGGCTGGAAATTTATACTGTTTTCTGTTTATATTTCTTGTTTTGTATCCAAGACGATTCATGGCATTACAAAAATTGTGCTTTATATTAAAAGTATACTACATTTTAGAATGTTCTCTGACTATAGCTAAAATTATGTTAAAAGAGCTTTTGTCAGCCACATATATTCCACGACACGTCTTAAAATCGTAATCGTTGTTAATCGTTGATTTTTAAACGGAATTTTTCTGATGTTTTCCTTGATATTTTTCTATAACGAGTCTATATTATTACCTAATTCAATTCCATGTTTAAATGAAACCATATCACAGTTAACAATGACAACTTTTTTATGATATCAAATTCAAACACCGACTTTTAATGCAAGTGGCATCCTAGTTACTACTACAGACGAGATATGCATAGATACTTATGTCTTGTTGGCTACTTTTCCTTACTATTATCTTTTATCAAAATTGACTGCTTCCCAAAGATATTCTTTCTATTATAAAAAGATAAAGCGGAAGCCTCAATTGTAGTGATTATAATAATTACCTAGAGCATTTCCTTCATCGTTTGCACCGTTATACATTGCCTTTCGTTGTACGACAAGGGAGCTCGGAACATCCTTGAGTTTATCAGTCCTTGAAGCATGTGGCCTTTTTACCCATCCTTTGTTAACCACCAAAACTACATGAGCTTGATGCGAAGAAACACATCCCATCCTCAACTCAATGACAATATACAAACCACTCTGATCTAGTGTCAGAGCATTTTGTGCAAGAAGCCAAATCGTGAAGTCTTGAAATACTGGCTTACCGCGAACTTTCAATACTATAGGCTTGGTGTATGAACAACAAGCAAACCTGTCATTTTTTTTACCAATGTCACCGGTTATATTGAAAAGAAGCCAAATTACCATTCGCATTGATACATTGTCAGGGAGCACGTGTGTTTTTGTTTCCTGAACAAAACAATGAACCCGCGATCCTAAGCAACAACTGCACAGCAGTATTGGCTAGTTCTTTGATAGGCACTCCGTATATGGTATGTGATAATGTACCAATTTTTTTAAAACATTCACCTAATTAACATATTTTTTTTCAACATTTTCTTTTCTTTTTCTTTAAATTTCAATGTACGTATTTACATACCATATTTCCTCGATAACATTAATTAACACTTATTCTATTTCAACGTCCGCCATTTTGTTTGGATGTCATTATCTAATGGAATAGGTGTCTTAGTATATACCAGCGAGGCAAAAAGCCTAAAATTTCCTTTCGTAGTTTCGAGAAAACGAAAGATTTTAATAAAAAAAACACTTTTATTACTTGAATCACTGAGCGTTGCGAGAAATTCGTTTGGCTGTTTTAAATACCCCATGTTTTTCAGTATGTTCGGGTGTCATGGTGTACTATTTCGGAGGTAAATATTGCCTCACATCTACTTTTTCCAAACCACTCACTCGACTACTCCAGGTCGCCATATTGTACAACCCTTACACTGTGTATAATCGTAGTTTCAACCAGAACATCTGAACAACGTGTCTAGTTTCGAGTCTAGTTCCCACAATTGTAAATTCGAGAAAGACGATTATTTTAAATAGTGGCCTAAGTATTTTGTTTTATTATACCATCAAATAAAAAAGCTAATCGCATCAAATGTAAACCAAACATGGGCTTTTTATATGTATAAAATTTGTTACAAAGTTGATTTTTGGTAATCAATGTTCAATTTCAAAGCAGTCAAAGCCTGCATCTTCACTGGTGATTTTGTAACCATTCAGTTGTTTACAATAAAATTAAAACTTGTTTGTTATCCAAGAATTTTTTTTAAGTTAAGAGGGAGGAGTAAGAGAAAAAAAAAAAACGACGGGACGACGGAGGAAGGCGATTAATCTAGGGACGGCTGGATTAAAACTGCATGTAAACCAGATTTTTTCTGTTTATTTTTCGGGCAATGCAGTGGCAGAAGCTTCCCCGCGCTGATCTGAAAGGTAACCTTCAAAGTCAAACCGAGTGTGATCAGTGACCATGCAGTTGAAATCCCGCCTTTCCCACCCCTCCCCCGCGCGTTCCGAGAGTGATTACCTGGCAAAACGGAGAGGCGCGAAAAAGAAATGGTAATTTCAGTTGATTTCAAGCGTCAACTACACGCTTTTTTTATTTCAATGAGAACGACAAGGCTCACTGATTCACCCAAAAATTAAGAATAAGCTCTTAAAGTCCTTATCAAGCTTATTTTTTTAAGTTCCAGATGAAAAGTAGAACACTTTAATAAAAGTAATTTTTGAAAATAAAACCTTTTTTCGCCGTTCCTGGTAAATGTTTTGGACTGAAGCGTGCAATGACGACGTAGCAGGAGGCATATGACGTACCACAAGGCATAAAGCAAAGACAATCTTTTATCTCAAAAAATTCAATTCTAGTACAATAGTCACATTGTTATAACTTTGATCAATTAATTATGCTCTTGAAATTGTTTAAAATAAAATTTTATGACATTTTTTTAACAGAAATGAATACTTTTAAACAAAACTCCACATAACGGTCTAACGTCCCCGGCCTGCTCGGTCAAAATTTACATTCCGATCTTTTTTTGATTAAGAAGCATACTAAGCTGTGGACATTTTCTTTGAATATTCGAATTTTGAGTTCACAGATGACAACAGTTTTAATCCAAAAAGTAAAGACAATAAGCTTGATAGGGACTTTAAATTCAGGTGCAGATGCTAATGTAGCTACTAAGTTTTTATTGAAACACAAAACACACTTTTCGCAAGCTAGAAACATTAAGTACGCAGGAATCGAGAAGAAAATCAAATTGTGCCCGCGCGTATTTAATTAATTAACGTCAGCTCGCCATCTACCATTTGCTGTTCCGTCCTCGACATTCTTGGCCAAGTTTAAAGTTCAAGGCGCGAGCCTGGAGATTAGTTTCAAATCTAGCGCAGCTTAAAAACCAGAAACGGCGCAGGGCAAGCGCGCGAAAAAGGTATATAGTTGATCTCTCTTCCGTTTGCGGGGAACAAACATATGCTGTTGAAACAAAATTAACTTTATTATAATGTCCAACAATAAAATAATGATAGAAACAAGACTATTGAAATGAGGCTTCGGCCAAAATTTTTCTCATGTGCGCCTGTCATGCACAATTTAACCTCGATCCCGGAAAGCTACATCCTCTTCAGAGTTCACTAAATTCATTACAAATACAAGAATTGAAAAACAAAAAATAGTATATTTCTTATACAAAGACAAAAACATTGTATTTACAGCACTTTCAAACTATATTT
Organism: Hydrozoanthus tunicans; assembly: GCA_026413305.1. Lineage (NCBI taxonomy): Eukaryota > Metazoa > Cnidaria > Anthozoa > Zoantharia > Hydrozoanthidae > Hydrozoanthus > Hydrozoanthus tunicans. Next base: position 8,945 of record JAOBAT010141763.1, read on the forward strand.
TGTAAACTCGGTGCAATGCACCAAAACACAAGCCTATACCCAAGCTTGGAAAGTCAGTGTGGTTAACTTAAAACAATAATGTGTATACATGACTGTAATCTGTATTAATGTTTTAAGTAACTTTACCTTTATATTTGTTCTAAAAAGTTCTTGCGACATATGTAAGAATGACAGCCGGATAAAACGGAGCATATAGCAATTAAAACCAGAACGTATATTGAACCAATAGGGATATGTTCAGTTGAGTAGAATTGTAAAAAAATCTTACGCTCAATTATTCCATTGGTCGTATTTACAAACACGTACTATGTCGAGGTTCTCTGGAGTATGAAATGATATTAAGCAGTTTTCGACTTTAAATCAAGCGGTTAAAAACACCCGTTTTGCCTTTGGCTTTGAATAAAAAACAAACAAACTGGATATGAAGACTTGGAATTAATTGTTTCACGATATTCTAACTCAAAGTCTTTCGTATCAACTTCCAGCATGGCTGCGTTGATCGACTTTAATACATTTGCGTCAGAAAACGTTTTCTAATACCTTATCGCGTTAGTTCCTTAACACACTTTCTTCAGTTGCCAGTTCTTCCGGTCAATTAAATACACTTAGTGTCATTCATAAAACTCAGAAGTTTGTTTCTAACTAACATTATATTTGACGTCTGTACAAAAATAAATTATGTTTTCATGTATCCTCCATGAAAAGTATATAAGAATGTGAAAAAAAACAAAGTTGAAGTTTCGCTGTTCATTTTCATACTAAAAAGTTACACATGATTTATCGAAAGTTACAAAAAATACTCTAGTTGTATATAAAGTTGTAAATGAACTCATACAAATAGCTATAAGATCACACAAACTGAACTCTTTTCAGTATTTGCGCCTCTAGCGTCGGTAGCTTTGCTTTCGTTATTGTTTCCTTGTCTGCGCGATTCAGCCACTAACACTTCCAGTTTGTTGAAACTTTCTGTTAACTCGCGTTTTTCTTTCTCCATCTGTGCGATTCTCTCATCTTTCGCCAGGTCGTCCTTCACAAACCTTTTTAACCGAAGCTGAAGATCTTTCACCTTCCGCTCGGCCGTCTCGAGGTCTCGCTGCGTTTCGTCGAGTTTTTGATGCAGATGTATCTCTGTCTCTGTACCATCTAGAGATTAAGAATCCAAAACAATCAGGAGACTACATCAATTTCAAAATAACATCAAAAGTAACGAATAAGCCACACTCCTTCCCCCTTCCCTAAAAAAACAACATCATATTAGGGATAAAACTCTTCTGTGGCCTTGTCAAAAAAGTTAAGGCCCTGTCCAAACTAATACGTTTTAGGAAACCTCCGTTTTCATCTTATCGCAAGCGTATTGAAAGATTTGCGTCAAGACTAGACCACGGAAACGGATAAGAAGACGTCCATTTTTTCTCGAACGTGTTTTGTAGTGATTAGCGAGGTAAGCGTTTTCGAAAACCTTCTTTTTCGCCAGTCCAGACTAAGACGCTACGCCTTTATTTTTTAGAAGCCTTCACTCTGGTATACGTAGTGTCGACAAGAAGCAAAAATGGAAACGAAAACGAAAACTCGTGGACAGAGTATAAAGTAGCTTTCTATTTGACCAGTCCAACCGTCCAGTTCCTAAATGAAACGAACAAGTTGTCAGGAGTCAGAACTAGTTCTTGCCAGAATGGTCCTGCTCGTGGATCAGCAACGTGCAGTTCTCCCGCTCTGGTCGGCTAAAGCGCGGGAATTTGAAGAGTTGTGGCGGGCAAAATGTTCGCGCGCGCCTTCTCATTTTTCTCAACTTTACGGCTTTTTTCTGATTGGCCCTGAACCTTTCCATTTAAAACGACAAGAACCAGTTTTTTTTTCGGCAGGCCGGACCGGTTAAATGGAAAGCAACTTTAAGTCTGCTTAGCAGCGCTATATAAGGGGAGGGAAGAGAGGGGAAAGGAATTTTAAAAAGACGAAAAAGATGACATGCAAACGGCCACATAAAGAGAAGATTCCCCTGTAACGGCTTTTAAACAATACTATAACGTAATTGAAAAACACTCTTTTCTTATAAAAACGTCTTATTTTTTGACTGAGGCTGAATGTTCTTAATCATTTTTACGATTTCAGCCTCAAATGTTCCGCTTACAAAACAAAAGTCTTTCACCATTCACCAGCCTTATTAATTTTGTTCTTAACATGTTTTTAAATTTTGGACATTTTCAGCCACGCGTTCTTATGAAAAGGCTCTTAAAAACAGAGTGCACTATACTGATTAAAAAACAAAAAATATCTATAAGCTAAAAAATTGCGGCGGGCAATGATCCCAAAAGAATTAATATTATTGAAGTTTTGTATATTGCAAATTAAAGATGGTAGAAACAGCTTTTGTTCATTAGCTAAACAATGCTGAAATTTCATGCGCATGTAGCATTTTGTATTGCACTTAAAGGTTAGTTATTGAACATATTTAAATAATAAATAGTTGTTGGTTATTTAACAATTATCCCTCTCGCCCTCATGGGCTAGAAGCCAATAGCCCATGAGGCCGCAGGCCGAATAGGCTATTTGGCT
>JAOBAT010141774.1:0-11497 GCA_026413305.1 Hydrozoanthus tunicans
AGCTGTGCTCCGAGGTCATGCAAGGGCCGTATAGCGGCAGCAATATGCGCCTTAACATGCTTTCGGTCCGACCTCGTAGAGCTGCGTCCTTCGTAATTCAGTCCACGACTGCTAGTAAGGGCGATTAGCTCGCTAGATATCATCATGTCATATCATTATCATATCATAGATGCACTTGTGACGTCATCATGAATAAGGGCTATCAAGCTTCAATTGTTTCATAAGCATATTTTTACTAATGAACTTATTAATTAAAAAGTAGGGATAAAAATCCTACTGATTCTAAGCGTAGCCATTCAGGAGCACAAACAACACAATTTCGCCGTGCAAGATTATCTTTCGTCCAATCAGAAGCGCGGATGACAAAGTTTTATTGATAATGGTGAACGTACTGAAGGTTACGCGAAAACATTTTATTTTTCAAAATGAAGATTTTTGCTCTTGGAAAAAAAAAGATTCGTTCATTCATGCTGAACATTTTATGGAAGTTACTCGAGTTTATAATTAAAGATTAACTGAGGAAAATAAAACACCTAAAACAGAAATGTGTTTGGTCTTGAAATTATTTGACACTCTTCTAGTAACCGAGAGAAATAGACGTCAACAGATTTTCTGCTGAATGGCTATAGCTGCAGCAAGAACTTTTAGAGAGGCTGTAAAGTTTAGCAAGAACTGCCGAAGCGACAGTGAACAAAAACCAGTTAACTTTAAAACTTCTCTTTCGCAAGTTATATCTCCGAATTTTTGTTATTTTACTTTCATTGGTATTTTCAAATCTTAGCTTTTAGTTTTTTTGGAATGAATAAAAGATGATTCTAAAGATTAAGCCTACTTGTCATGAATGCTTTAGAAACATAGTTGAATAGGCTTATAAAATTGTTAAAAACTTTATTCGGCATGACAATTAGAAGAGGAACTCGGATTGTGTTGTTGTTGCTAAGCGATTTTACGTTGCAAACCATTTTACACTTTTCATATCTTTCATAATTTTTAGCATTTTATAAGAGCTTAAAATTAATTTCAGTGTAGTAGGAAAAGCAAAGTAGAAACTTACCCGTTTTGTTCTGCATCTTTGTTTGATCAGTAATGGTATCACCAGCGGTTGCATTAAACGGCTCAATACCGTTATCTTTTTCGCTTTCAGAGCCCCAAGCAAATTTGTGGCTGAAACCACAAAAAAGGTTTTCAATTCACTATACACATTTTTTTTTTATCAAGAACCAGTAAAATTTTGCCCAAGCTCAGTGGTCTTATTTTTTTCAACAATTTGAGGCTTAAAGTGTTCTTATTTTTTTCTTAACGGCAATATATAAAATACATGTAAAGTTTTGTGTACTTTACAGCAGATGACAGTTGGAGTATGTATACTTGCATTAAAATGATTAGTAATTTATTTCAAATGTTTGATGCTCTGTGTGATGACAGCTTGCCACGCTTATTTTGCTATTTTTTTTTTCTTTTTCTTAAACCTTCTTTTTAAATTTTCATGTCAGCCACAAGTTGTTCTTAATCTACTCGTGTTTTTCGGGCAATTTGAGTCGCACTGTTTTTAATAAATATGTTCTTAAAAAAAGGGGGGGGGGGGGTAATAGCAATAAGAATTTAAAGTTAAATTAGTTCTTAGATAATTATTTTATCATCTGCTCCCTCCCTTTCCCACCCCTCGCCCCTTTCCACTTCCCCTCCCACCTCTTGCCCCCTCTACCCCAACCCTCTCCTTCTGTAGACACGCCCACTTCTTCCTCCATTTTTGCTCTGAAGGATCTTTTATCTTCCGAAAAATCAAGAGATTGTTTTCGCAGACTTTCAGTTCATGCTCTTTAGATTTTACATCCTGTTTTATCTTATACATTGACTGGTAAAACTAAAGTTTGAAGCAGTGTGACTTGCTAATCTGAAAAAGAAAAAAAACTTTAAAAACAGAAAGAGATTATAAAAAAATTTGAAAAGGGATCTAGACTTTTGCTTACTGCGAATTTCCAAATATCTTCCAGCAAGAGGCAAACTCAGTAAATTCCTGTGTGTACTTGACATGAGTCCAGGTTCCCTCGATGTAAGTAATAAGGCCAGATCCAGGATTAGATGAGTTACACCCGTTTGACGTCACCCTCACAAGAATAACCAAGCCACTCGCTGTATCTTGGAATGTAAACTGCACTCCGGTAGAAACGTTTCTTGTGATCATAGACGAGGTTACCCGTTTCCAACTCTTTACTTTGAGAAGAATTGTATATAAGCTCTATTGTTGCAGTGATTTTCAATTAAAGATCAGATGACACGAAATCAGTTTTTCAATTTTCAAAAAGTACACTATGAAAAACATTGGTTTGCCAAGTTTGAGAAACATACGATGAAAGTACGCTAAGATACGGCGTGTAGAATTTTGAATTTTTCCCGCTAAAAGTGTTCCCTTCGATTCAAAAGACCAACAAGATGACGTAACAGGTCATGTGCGTCTCATCTCAGTCCATTAAAATATCTGTAACTAAAAGAGTTTCTATCGAAGACTCTAGCAGTTATGGATTTTTTAAAATCGACTCATCTCTTAACTTGGTAGCACCATTTTAGATGGACTGAGAAGAGACGCATGTGACCTGTTACGTCATCTTGTTGGTCTTTTGGAGGGGACACTTTTAGCGGGAAAAATTCAAAATTCTACACGCCGTATCTTGGCGTACTTTCATCATATGTTTCTCAAACTTGGCAAATCAATGTTTTTTATAGTATACGTTTTGAAAATTGAAAAACTGATTTCGTGTCATATGCTCTTTAAATCATCATGATTGATTTTTAGCTGTCGTTTGTTTCCTTGTCTTGAAAATTGTTTATGTGTAAAATTTAGTAAAATTTTAATTCCATTTATTTCTTTTCGAAACATATAGTTTTGCGATTTCCTACGATTTTTTGTCTTTATAAGTTTGTAAAAAAATGTGTGGAAAATAAGAAAAGAACACAACTTCCAAGAGAAACAAAAAGAATAAAAACTTAGAAAACAAAAAAATGAAAAAATTAAGATAACTCTAATCACTAATATTTAAATTGTCCAATTCAAATACAATATTGTGAAAAAGTTGAAATATCATTGGGTGATTTTTTCTCTTTTTCCGTCTAAAACGGCTAAATCCCCGCTTTTCCTTTACATAATATTTGGCCTGATTCATTGCAATCATCATATATTGCTTGTGTTGCTACTTTGGCACTTGTTCTTTTAACTTAACAATGATTTGCAAACTAAAAAGTCATCGAAACTCATACCTGTTTTTTCTGCGGGTAGTTCATTCTTTGATATTGAAACCTATAGCACGTGTAGAAAGTCAGATAATTATCAAAGTAGGTGTTTTTGCAAACTTAAATTTAGATGCTAATTCATATTTTATATGGCTTTGTAATAAAATATGATGTAAAATATGAGACTTAATCAGCAAATAAACCGTTTTCAAGAATTGGAGCTCAGGTTTAAAATAGTTTTAAAACATCATCAGGGAGTTACCAAAATTTAGACAAAATAAACAAAAGTTCTTTCAGATGCCTGAAACAATGAACTGTAATCTTTACAAATATACAAAACTCAATCGGAATATATATATATTAAAAGCAAAATCTTTTTTCCGGCCAAACCTAAAAATAAAAACATGAAAAAATAATCTTTTGTTTTGTCTATTCTTTCTATTTCGCTCATTCATAGTAGTTAAAGGTTTTTCTCAAGGCAATGATATGTTTACCATAGTCATTCTCTTTTACGCTGCATAGATATTTCTTCACCTAATTTCTAAATCTTGAACGCAGAGCCAGGTTGAGGTGGGGGTTGTGGCTTAAAACCGAGTTTTCAGTCGGGGGAAAAAACACGCGTTTTCCAAAATAACCTTGACAAAAATTTGTTCATTGCGTCTCTCTAAAATGGGTGATGCGGCTTAATAGTAAGTGCGGCTTAAAAGTGAGTAACTATACAGTGGCACAATTTTATAATGTTATTCCCATCAATATTGTCCTGCGTATACAGTTGGCCTAGAACTATTCACAGACTTTGCGGTAAAATGTAATTTATTAATTTAGAAATTATAAACTGTTGGTTGTTGTTGTGGCTGCTGTTGTTGTATATAACCTATTCACACAAGCTTCTTTCTTTTCTAACAGTTTGTCCATTCCATATCTTATGTAGTTAACCACCAGGACCCGGATGCACGAAGCCTGGATAAGCTATCCGCCGGATAAGTGTTTTCTATTTTTATATACAAAACTATAATGAGTTATTTGACTCATTTATACCATTAATTTAGGAGTCTTCCGCACACTTAACATTACCAGAGATAGAGAAATCAACAAAGAGTCAAATAGTCCTTGATTTAGTAGTAACGGCCATTTAGCTTTATCCATCGGATAGCTAGCCTATCCAGGCTTCGTAACAACCGTGCAATTTTTACAAATCATTTCATACCAAATCATTTCTTTATATTTCAATTTTTTAGAGTTTCCTATTTTTACAAACTTTTAAATACAAAACTATATAATTTTTCACGAGAACATACTAATAAATGAAAAATTAGGCCATTGTACTTACAAGGGAAATATAGATGAAACTGTTATCAAAGATCAAATTTTGATGGGAGTCCATATCGCCTTGGCCAGTTAAAGTGCCAATGTTCCTGATTAATTCGCAGTTTTCTTCTTTTCTTCCAAAGATCCTGTAGTTACAGGATTTGCATCGTTCATCCTTCGAGCATGTGCGAGCACAGGAAATCTCAGAGTCTTCTGTTGTTGATTTGATTATGTGGCTAACAAAGCGGTAATGTGGCCGTAGGCTGTAGTAATTGGATCGGGTGTCGTTTTCTTCGGCTCCTCCAAGAAAAAGCCGGGTACAGCCAAAGATAAAAATCACAATGAAAACAGTCTGCATCTCAGAAGCTTAACAAGTATCAAAATTAATAGACATAATTAGTATAAAAAGGAATAAGATTGTGTTTCGTGGTTTATTTTTGACATGAGTGGTGTCTTGAAAATTCTTAAGTTGCACCAGACTGGTAAGGCAAGGAGAAAAAAGAACCCAAAGTTTGGAATTTGTCTCACAAAGGCAATTATGAACGATAATGAGCCATTACATTCATTGCAAATTTCAAATTTTTAAAACCATGTCCTGGAAAGATTACTTAGCATATCAATCTCAAATTTCCAGGAAAGAATTATTAGGGTAATTCCCCAGTTTTGCATTGCGCATCTTTACTGCGCATAATAGAAATTTTTAAATGTTTGCACGTTTTTGTCATACTCTATTGAATGTTGAGCTCTCTAAGACATATCAGAAAAAATAATGCAAAAAAGTAGTTTTCTTCATGATATATGGGGTTATTTGTTTAACTCGTTCCAGTCTCCCCTCGGAAATAGGTTAAAAAAAGCACATGTTTTGCCAGTTTTCCTTGAATTTCTTTTAAACAAGCACGGGTACCCCACAATTTTTTTTCGTCTATCACTCAAATCTCAACAGGGTTCTCTGAAGAGAAAAAATAGGAAAAATCTGAGTGTTACAAGTGTGGAAAAATATGAAAAGCATAGACAAGAATACACTGTTTTTTGAGGTATTGGAAACATATAAACAACAAAAGCCCACAAAAATGCCTCCTTACAATAAATGTTTTTGCTGAAAATCACAAGAAAATTATTCTCCTAATCTAAAGAACTCTTAACGTTATCTTCCTTTAATTCCCTTACATTCCTCGATGTTATCTTGCATGGTTGGCCACATGAAGAAACTGTTGTTTTAATTTCAAGCTTACAACAACAGAAAAATAGCCCTGGAGGGGGTATTTGTATCCATCATATCTCAAAACTTAACCCGGGCACACCCCTTTTTTATTCCATTTTTTCAGTTTACATATAGCGATTGACAAATGAGGAAAGTTTGACAAAAATCTAGGTGCGGGTTCTATTTCAATGGAATGACCTTAAAAAGAGTGCTTATGCTAATGAGGCAAAAAATGTAAACAAAAACTCGCCAATCCGGTTGCTACAACGAAGTTCTCACTCACCAATCAGAGAGCGCAAACTACTTAGTCATATATGTATAAAATTACCAAATAGCTACTACAACCAATAGTCTGATAATTGAGTTTCTATTCCTGATTTTCTGGTAAAAATTATGGACACATTTGGAACATATTATTTCTTTGAGCTTATTTTTAATTTGTAAGAAAGATAATTGATAAAGAAGGACGACTTTGAATTTTAACTCAGAAAATTCACTAAACTTTACAATCTTAAATCAAATAATTGATTGGCACATCTGTTGAAGTCTTCTACAGTTAAACTAATTTTTCGATGTACCTTTTTAAGCCGCAATGCAAACATATTATCTTAATGAGCAAAATTAAAGGGGAAAGAACGAAAAACGCCCAGATGGATATTGCTAAAAATGATAGTCTTTAAGTTTCTTAAGCATTAATAAAAAAAAAAAACCAAGCAAATAGAGATACTTAAAAAAAAATAGAAACGAGTCCGTAGTTTCAAAACCATCCAGCTCAGTGTCAGAGCTTTCATTTGCCACCATGTTTTTGATAAAAAGTACTTCCAATATACGTCTAGTTTCCGCTTTTAAATCCGACGAAGAGAGAAAACCTAGGTGAATAACACAAAGTTCTAGAAAAGTAATTGGTTTTTATAGTAGTGTGCTTTTCAGTTCGAAATTTATGCTAAAAAAAGCATTGAAAAAACCATCTATGACTTCCAGGTGGTTTTTTTTACAGTTTGTGTTTGAGTCCGTGAAACTGAAGTGATATTGTCTTAACATAATACTAACCTTAGAAGCAATCAAGAATGTCTGAATATCAAGATAGGTTTGACAGTGGTACAATTAGTAGAACTGCGTGATGTTTGTTTTAGAGGCACTTGTTTAAATTTTCAACTGATTGGAAAGTGTTATAACTAGAGAAAACTAAGTCAACAGAAACAAAAATTTATCAAGTTTTCCTTAAGATTTGGGAACAACTGCGAACTTGAGACAAAACTTCAAAATATCTTAAAAAAAACCGATCCTTTTATTTTCTTTTAGAATAGCAATTTTTATTGGTGACATATTATCAACGATAGACAAATGACCAAGTGAGCGTAGCGCTAGCTATGATACGAAGTAAGCAAGACGAATATTTCCTTTATCATATCTCTTCTTTTAGAAATATTTACTTTAAGGTGGCCTAGCTAGCTAATACCTAAGGCACAATAATGGTTGTATATTAACAACATAAGAAAAGAAAATACTTGGTCGGCCGTGAAATATTGCAGAATACACAGAGCTACTGCTCAACTCTTATGATTATATCTTGTAATACAATATATCCAATGATTTCGTATAACATCTTGCAGGTAACCATTGGTCTTTGATACATAGCAGAATACGAAGATCGTTTGGATTTCTATCTTTGAAACCAAGCTTATACCCTTTCTGTTGTTTTCTTCAAAATTTTATAATTGCTGCTTTGATGTTTTAAGTTAGTCTTAGTTTAACGTTTCTTCAACAAACTGAGCTCCGGCAAAGATCTTTCGGAGTAAAACCGTTCTTCCTTATCCTCAACATTTTGCATGTAATGCTTGCTAAAGATTTTTATGTAGGTCAAGCTTATCAGTAAAATTAGCATTTAACATTGGCAAATGCAAAACTTAACAAATCGCGGGTAATCGGGAAGCTCCGTCTAGTCCCTTCACAGGTTGAAGTTGTGCTTCCTAAATCAAAAGTTACTTCGTTTTGTAGGAGCGAGGAAGAAACACAAGTTTGTTGAAGCAAGCCAAGGAAATTACTTACCAAAAAACGGCAGTGATTCGAAAAGTTGATCAATAAACCAAGAAGTCTTGCTCAGAGATGCTCTTATGGTCCATGTACTCTATATATTTCCACACAAACTTAACAAAGGGATGTTAATGGCGACAGGTGTTCAAAGAGCTCTGGACGAATGAGTTTTTATGAAAAGCTATTCAGTATCATACTGTTCAAAAAAGCTGCACTCCGATTGGCTAACCTACCCACTGTCTATTTAACAATCAGAAAACGTGTTAGCTCGCAAATTCTATCAACTGATAGGGCGATAAAGTTTTAGTACAAAGCTCTCGAAAGCAAACAACAGAATTACAATATTTTGGACAAATAAAGGTTAGTTTTCTTTAAGCAATTTATGTTGATGATAATCGTTTTCGTGTGCAGGTGTGCTCGGTATAGTCTGTCAAGTAAAAAGAATTAAACTAATGCCGTTCATGTTTATTTTCCTCAAAAAGTTTCACACCACATTTTGTTATTGCCTTCCTTAGAGCCGTAGCGGTGTTACGTTAAATTCAAGAAACTTTATTGAAACTTTTGCACTTTTGGAGCATTTTATGCGACTTTTTTGGGGATTTTGGGGGCGTCACTCCAGAGATTTTGTTGCATATTTGAGACAGCCTTAATCCCAGCTTTTTTCCTTGTTTTTACCCCGAGGAAAACAAATTTTTAATATAAATGTCCTTTATAATGTAACTTGGTGCTCCACAACTTGCTTCTGTAGATATACCAGCTTCCTTTGCGTTTGATTTACGTCGCAGCAGGACGGAGGCTTGTCGAAGGCCGCTTCCATTCTCTTTTGCCCAGAAGTTTTTGTTTGTGTTTTCACAGCGGCTCGTAACTCCATCGAAGTTATCATCTGCGGTTAAACAAATGTATTTTCTAGACCGTAAATAATGGAATTGGTATATTTTGTCTTACTCTCGTTGATTCATAAGGGGAGGTATTTTTAACAATGAGGAATAGCGGTGAAAAAAAATATTCTATATCTGTTATGGTTCTCGAAATATTAACATATATAATGTTTTCAATTGATGAACAGGCAATTTTTCAATGCTTTGAAATCTTCTGCCAATTCGTAGGTTTTTAGATGAATCTAAGCCAAACTTGGGCTTACGATGTATCTCGAGATATTCTTCAAAATAGTTACTAATATTCTTCCAGAGGTTAAAGGTTGGCAATTGTTTTTAACAAAACTGAAAATTGGCCTGTCCAACAACCGACTCCATAAATAAGTCAAAAACAATAATTTTAGTGTCTCGAGAACCATAACTGATTTTGACTAAATTTTTTCATCATTCTTCCTCATTTAGAAATGTCTATCCATGCACTGACGTAACAAGACATTTCTTGTTATCTAGGCACTTTAACCGAACAAAACATCTTACCATCTTTACTGTGCATTCTGCTCTGGTTAACAATGGTGTCACCTGCAGTTAGATTAAAAGTCTCAAGCCCATTTTCTATTGCTTCCTGCTGGCTCCAGCCAAAATTGTTTCTGAAAAATTAATTACAAACATTTGCAGTTTTATTATCTAACCTCAGTTTTTGTTACAAGACATAAAAATAACAATCTATATATTTACTTACTCAGAAAAGCCAAATATCTTCCAGCATTGAGCACTTCCACTAAATTGCTGTGTATATCTTATTCTGCTCCAGTCTCCCTTGATATAAATAACAAGCCCTGAACCACTTCCTGAACCACACCCAGAAGACTTCACTGTCGCACTTATCACCAGGCCACCCGCAACGTCTTGGTTCATGACGTCAACTCCAATTAACGCCTGTCGCCTAATCATATCCTTTGTGACCCGTGTCCATGCTGCAGCTATTAAAATATTCAAATATGTTCATACTTTTTCTTAATACTTATACTATGCCTAAACATGTTCGTAATGACAACTGGGAGAATTTATTATATCTCGTTTTATAATACTCTCTAGTACTTGGTACTATTTCAAGAAAAAAATTATCTTTAAAAAACTATTCAGTTTGATACAAAACATAAATTTTAACAATTATTCCAAGAGCGGACATAATATAGATCATCCTCATACCCAACAAGCAGAAGTGAAGTGTTTGTTTTATTAAAATTCTCGAGTTTTTCAAACCTATATAGGATACTTGATACTTTGACTTTATATTTATACTATTCCTAAACATGTTCGTAATGCCAACTGAAGAATTGAGATTTTTCACCTTTATTATAACTGGTTTTAGAATACTCTCTAGTCTTTGGTACTATTACAAGAAAAAAATATCTTTAAAAACTCATAATAAACTTTAGTTTGTGCCATTCAGGCCTAAAATCTTGCTTTTAAAAGAAAAAAAAAATGTTTTAAACGTTTTCGGAGACACTCTCCTTCTTCGGTTATGCAAAACGTTTTTTTTTTTCTTTTAAAGCAAAATTTTAGGCCTGAATGGCACAAGCTAAAGTTTGTTATGATATCTTTTACGGCCTAAAAAAAAGTTTAAAACTTGTAGAACATTTACAAGAATATTCTTTAAAAACTTTTCAATTTGTTATAGAATATTGATTTTAACAATTATTCCGAGAGCAGACATATATATGAGATGGTAAACAGCTAAAGAGGCGCCAAGCACCAAGTCTATCCTCATATTCAAATGGAGTTGTTGTTTTTGAAACCTATAGGATACTTGAAAGTAACAGCTTAAATTTATTCAGAGCAATTTGTACCACTACATGAACAATCAGTTTCCATATATAGTCAATGGTGTACATGAGCTGTTAAACCAAAAATGAGTGACCTAATCAGGACGCGAGAAACGCAATTTTCGAGGCTGAACATTTAATTTAAGATTTATTCTTGAAGAAAAAAAAGTATAACATTTATTTTAGAAAAAAAAAAAACACTTAAACGCGAATAATTTCAAAGCCATTCCTTACAAGAGAAAAATTGGATAAGGGTGAAGCTTTTTATAAATGGCAGTATTTTAATAGTGTTTAAATAGTCTTTTAAAAAAGGTAAGAACAGTTTCAGGGCCTTTTTTGTATAAATTTGACGGCGGAAAAAATCCCACTGATGAAGAATGATACAATTTATTTTTAACAAGAAAAACGGTTTTTAGTATACCTACCAGACGATTTTATATTTGGTTTTGCCTCGGTATCCTACAAAAGGTTTAAATTAAAGATGTTCAAATAAATTTATCAAAACCTGTCACAACACAGATGATTAAACTAGTCAATGGGCTAATGTGAGTCGCTGAGCCATCGAAAACTTCTAGAATCCTAAAGCTTATAAAAGACAAATACTCCATGCTAAATAGCTAATCCTAGTTAATTGTAAACGCGTTATCGAAACTTCTATTTTAGAGCAATGTCCATATCGGGGGAAGAAGTGGAATATTCTAAATATTCCGTTATTCCTTCGCTCTCCCCCTAGGTAAATACTTCCATTCCCTATTAATATTGTTTGAATATTCACTATTCTTTTATTTATTTAATTTTTTTCCGCTCTATTATAACATTCCGTGTTCAGTTTATTTTTTTTCATTAAATTTATGATTACATTATTTTTATAATTTTGTTAGGTAACAAAACGAACCAGGACACTTAATGTCACAAAATAGCACAAGAGATATTTTCATCGTCGCTTAATCTTACAAAGCAGTTTAGTTTGCTCTTGACGACCTAGAGACAATTAGTAACACTAATTTAATCATAATCAAGTAGTT
>JAOBAT010141785.1:0-11496 GCA_026413305.1 Hydrozoanthus tunicans
AGTGAAAATTATAGTAATTCGTTTTAAATCTGAAATTACTATTCAAAAGTTCTTTACCCCTAAGAAATACGACAAGCACCCTTATCATAAAATTTACGGAACATCTTCGGAAATTTTCGGAAGTATATCAGCGACCAATCTGCGCTAAGTAATTTTGCGCTGAATTAAGAAAAATGTCCCGCTGTTATGCTCGAAGTAATTTTGCCCTCTATGTTATACTCTATATTGTCTCATTCTATAATTCAAAGAAAACTTATAGGCTTTTTCTACAGGTGGTGAATCCGGCGTTTAAAGAAGGGTCCCAAAACCATTTTTTATCCTAAAGTCAAAGTCCTTACCAGGCCTTCTCTTCTACGGTTAAAGAACTCGCAATTTTTCAGCGTTATCGGCAATGGATGAAGAAAAAGAGGACTTGGAGAACTGCTCGCTTGTAAACGCCGACTATTGCTCCAAACGAGGTTGTAGTGTGTGGCAGGCAGTTAGTAACTACATGGCTTGCATGTTTGGTGGGGTTGGCCTTCTAACGTTCCCTTACAGTATTCGTCTCGGAGGCTGGTTTGCCGTTGATGCGATTTGTGTCGTTCCGATAATTTGTTGTTACACGGCTACCCTTATATTGGACTGCATGTACGAAACAGTTGACAAGCAGAAGTTACGCGTCAGATTTACCTGGGAAGAGATTGCTAAGGCGTGCTTTCCACGCTATGGTGTACAACTCATAGTTATCTCCAGAAATATACACTTTCTTTTACTCTGCAGTCTGTATTTAGTGGTCAGCGGCGCACTACTGCACGACCTCGGGCTTATAGCAGTAGTCAACCAACGTTGGTGGAGTGTCATTTGTGCACTGATCGTTTTACCGACCGTGTTTATAGCAAGCTGGTCCGCTCTAGCCTGGGTGTCCTCACTTGGCGTCGTCTCAATACTTGTGGCATTGTTAACCATTATTCTGTACGTTTGCACAAGCCGTGCAACCAACTGGAATGTTGACACCATAACAAACACGGGTGATATCGAGGGGATTTTCATAGCTGTAAATGCAATTTTACTTGGTAACAACGCTCACGATATGCTGCCTTATATTGAAGAAAGCATGGCTGACAAGAGCAAGTTTAAATTTGTAGTCTTCTTTTCGTACGGCGCTACTACGCCATTTAGGCTTCTGTTTTCCGTTTTAGCTTTTCTAACATTTACCAACTCGACAAAGGAAATCGTGCTGCAGAACCTTCCAACAGGGTGGGTAGCGCTTCTCACCAGCATTCCCACCGTGCTCAATGCCCTTGGCACCTTTGCACCAACCATGTATGGAGTAATCGCCTCTTTGGACTTGATGCTTCTTGAGAAGTATCAGTTTAAAAAAGGATGTGCAAACAAAGCGTTGTTTATCCTTGTACGCGTTTTACCTGTACTAGCGTCGCTAATGGTCGCCCAGCTGGTGCCGCACTTCGCTCTTCTAGCGGCGCTGATCGGCAGCGTTCTCGTGTCAGCTTACGCTTTCGTTTTCCCAGCTGTTTTCCATTTGTGTTTAAAGCATCATGAACTGACTTACTGCCAAATAATTGTTGATGTCATTTTGGTATTCATCGGTGTAGGATCCGGTAGCATGGGGGTATTTTTCTCAAGTAGAGCTCTAATAACGGTATGCTTTTAACCGTCAAAGCCAGGACTCATGCGCAGTCGGTTATTTCAACATGTAAGATAACTTCATCGAAAGCTATCTATTACTCTTCAACTCTTGAGGTCACCCCGTCGAGAGCTATCGGCTTCACTCTTATGGGTAGAGTTCGTCCCCAAAACGGGAAAGCTTCCGTCACCGGGACCTGTGACAATTGCGGTTTAGACAATGAAGAGATCCCCGGTTGAAAAGCAAACTTGTTTTCCTTGCTCTTCAGAGCAAATAGTCTTCTTTGATGTAAAATAATTCAGAATCTTTTAACAGGAAACAAACAAAATAGCAACTTTCTTCAAAACGGTAACAGCTAATAAAACAAGTAAACACGTAAATACACGTTTTTATGCTCACCATAGTTAATAAATATTCTGGCATGTAGTAAAAAATTGGAGAATTTTCACCTTAGTTATATTTTATTTATATTTACTTTAGGTTTTTTTTGCTTTTTCTCTTTTTTCAGAGTGCGTTGAGATTTTTAAAATAATTAATTTTAGTATTATGTATCGATCAACTCAAAACTTCAACATCGCCCCCGGGCATTTGACAGCAGCCTTTTCCCGGGGGCCGGAAATTTGAAATTAGGAAGTGCCCGAGGGCCGGGCATTCGAACCAAAGAGAGGGGAAGGCCGGCGATTTGAACAAACAACGAAATTTCAAATTATATTTCTTTGTTTTCCTATGATGAATTTAAGTACCTTTAGGCTTTAAATTTGCTAATATTTTAATTATAAATGGTACCTGTGGATATTCCAACATCGATATCACCAGTAAAATACTCAACACAACCTGCAAACTTCCCTTTATGTCCGCACATTCGGCCAATTCCTCTTAAAACAGATATGAGTGCAACAGTGGGGGCGGGGACATTTGAACTCAAATTTTTCCACATGGCCAGGCATTTGAACACTGATCACTGATCTTGTCCCAGGGGCCGGGAAATCCGGGGGGGATGTTGAAGCTTCAAATTAATCGATACATTTAAACTATTTTTGTTGAATTAAATCTCTAACTTTTTTTGGTCGTTTTAGGGAGCGCTTATTCGAGGGAGAGCGGTTAATTACTAAGTTTTCACCATTTTTAGTCAGTGTAAAGATATTCTAATATTGTTATCTTGACTTATCCCGACTTGTTCAAGTAAACTCAGCTGTATAAACGAGTACTGGTTTGGGCTAACCTGCGATGGATTAGTTTCCTGTCAAGGGGAGGAAGACTCTCATCCAATTTGCAAAACCGAAACCGAAGCCAGCCGGCCTAATGAGCCACTTAGGTCCGAGAAAGGGTTAACTTTTAGTCTTTTATCAACTGTTTTTAGTTGCGGACATTTCTTTGCTGCTGACGTAACTCAAGCAATACAAAGTACGTTCACTGTAATGTATTACTAGTAGTTCTCAATGAGAAGGGAAGTGCTCGAGATTGGGGAATTACGTGCTGTGCTAGGCTTCTCTGCAGACGTCTTTTTGGGTCTCTTTTATGGCACATTTTCGACTTTTTAAGAAGATTCGGTCTTTTCGAGAAAAGAGTATTATGGTTTTCCTGTGTTCCACGTGGGCAATCCCGAAGAAGCGCCAAATATATCGACGGCAATCCGAAGGGTTTTGACAACGGCCCGAAGATGCGCCGAGGATACCATGGACAGAACTCCCAAAACACGCTCTAATATCTTTGCGAGCACATTGGTCATGAATCCGACTGTTCGTTCGGGGAAATCGAAGGCTCTTGAACGAAGACCCAAAAAAGCGCCGAGGGTATCATGGACAGAACCCAAAGTGAGATGCACTAATATCTTGGCGAACACGTGGCTCATTGAGATTATCGAATAGATCTGCTCTCGGTACGCTCGAGCAACAACGGGGTTAGGACAATTAATCGAAAAACCAATAAACGTGAGGGACTTTATTTGGCACCTGAGAATGTCTTTTTTCTCGTTAGGTTTTAAGTAAGGTGCGTTTGTTGAAAGTGTTCCAAAACAGAAAAAGAGCATAAAACCTCGAGTGTTGGGGTGTGTTCAGTGCAACAAACTCAAACGTGTCTACACCAACTTCAAACTTTATTTCTTTCAAGGCAACTAAAAGACAAACCCTATACAAGTATACACTCGTTCAAAAAATGGGAGTAGCTTTACTATGGATAATAAAGTTATTTACAAAACGTTTTAATACTTATAAAAGGTCTAATGCATACTGACTGAAAGTTTTCCTTTCATTTTAATTCCTTTTTCTTCTTTTCTTAACTTACATACAGAGATTCGTCCTGGCCTTTCAGAACCGCAAAAATCATCCAATTGAGTAAAGTTTTGTACGTTATTCTCATCATTTTCACGGGCGTACAAAACGCAAGCTTGGAGGAGGAGGGGTCCAAAACCTATGTACGCATTTTCAAAATTTTAAAAATGACGACAACATGACTTCAGCAGAAACCAAGTTTAAATCAACAATTGATCACGAAATTCGGTTTCTGCTCCAACTACGATTTTTTTTTCTGGAACCGGATGTTAATTGGCAGAAACGCAAAAAACGTTTGTATCTAGGGGTATATATTGGTATTCCCTTCTTTGTCAGCGTCAAATCTTGATAGCACAGGGCGATCTTGCATCTAAAAAACATATACAGGAAAAACGTCATTTTATGGAATACGCTTTTGGGGTGTGGGAGGGAGGGGGTTTGGAAAAAGCGTACGATTTTGTATGCTCGTGAAAGCGATGAGGATAATACACCCCTTCGTAGAAACAAATTAAATTTTCTCGCTTTAAACTTAAAGTGCCAATAACACCAACATCTTTTTTAACAAATAACTTCACATCTTACTTAAAGTACTTCTGCAAAAATTTCTTAGAACTGGTCGAATCGTTTTTAATATTCTTTCAGTGGCTCACAGTCAAACATTTTCGGACAATTTTGCAGGGGACTGGGTTGTGACGTCAGTTCCGACTTGTACTATTTAGCAATTGCAACACATACAAACACTGGAACCTACTTTGAATCGAACATTTTTGACTCAATTCATGTCCATCTTGTTGCGATTTGATCTAAACACAGTTCGTACTGATTAATGAAATCAAAGTTCCAGTAGTTTCTCAGGGTGGAAAGATTTCCAGTACCCGACCCCTAGTTCTCTCTTGGTGAAAAACAAAACATTAAGGAAAAGGTCAAAACAATGGTACTTCCTAGGAACCCAATTTAGGGGGTGGGGTGTTATGTGCCGCCACCCACCACCTTTTTTCAAAAATGAAACAGAAATTGATAAAGTGCTTGCACCAACGCCTTCTTTGTGGAGAGAGGAGTCCATAATACAATAAAAACCAATACCCCTAAATCAGGTTTTGAGAAATTGAGCTCTGAAAAAGTGGGGAGGGGTGGGGTAGGGGGGTATGTACCGCCACCCACCATCTCTCCCGACAAAATTGGGTTCCCTAAAAATACCATTGTTTTGGCTTATTCCCTTATCAACTCTAACTCTACCACAATAGTAAGGACCGGTACATTAATCAGTTGTCTCATTCTGAAACATTTACATGAAGCACGAAAACTTTTATTTACACAAAAACTGACCCAAATCCCCAAAAAAACTTGCTCAAACTTAGTCTAAATACAAAATATACAATTGCGAGCAAGATGCTTCAACAGGTTTTGCTTTGTTTGTTATAGAAATGAAATATTTTCCACAAAATTCCAGGAGTATTTCAGGAGTAAATGGAAATCTACTGTTTTTCAAGTTTTCCAGGGCCGTGGAAGAAAATGTCAAATTCCAGGAATAGTGCGAACCACGTTTTAAGACGTCCGGAAACGACGTCGTTACCCAATCCCCCAAAACGCGGTCGTGAACTGACGAAATGCGAACTTCAAACGCGTATAAATATCGAGAATACGACCGGTTTCAAAAATTCTTTTTATAATCGTTCTTTTAAACATCTTATGTAGATACGAAAAGTTGTTAGTGTTATAGGCACTTTAAGGGAGCCCCTTTGTGAAATCAATTAATCATAATCGCTTGAGTTTGTCGACTGAACAAATCCATCGTAAGACTGGCAAGAAACGCTGGGATCGAGTGACCATTTTCCAAATAAGTTTTAATGTAGTCTTGCAGCTGGGAACAGTACTCCGTTTCCAAAAGGTTCATTTCACCTTTACTGTTAGCCTGAAAAAATGAAAGAACGGAAAATGAGAAGAATGAGAAGACATGTGCAGGTGAAATTAATCATGTCATAGTGTTAGTTTAACGAATAACTCGAGCATCCGTAGTTCTAGGAGGTAATTCGTGATAGCTTGATCGTTCCCAGGACAGCGTAGCTCAGAGTAAATGGTAACTGGTGTCAGTCTGATTGTCTCTCAAATTAAAGACCTTTTAAAGAGTTTTTTAATGTCAAAAATGATAAAATTTCAGACCTATCCGACGAAG
Source organism: Hydrozoanthus tunicans (assembly GCA_026413305.1). Lineage (NCBI taxonomy): Eukaryota > Metazoa > Cnidaria > Anthozoa > Zoantharia > Hydrozoanthidae > Hydrozoanthus > Hydrozoanthus tunicans. The sequence goes on from JAOBAT010141785.1 coordinate 6,068, forward strand.
TCACGTGGCTTGAAAATCGTATCCAGGCTTCCTTCCATTAGCCTGTGAGCCGGTACATTTATTTTGGGGGAAAGGAAAAAGATAGGGGGGTGGGGCGAAGAAGAAATTAATGAAAAGTTAATAAATGAGCCGGCTCGCAGGCTATTCTTCCACTGACTTGGCACTCAGTAGAAAAGAATAAACAAACAGGATGCGTCGTTCGTCCGACTGAGCGGCACAAAACTCAGCGAATATCGCAAGAATATTTAGAACGAACAACGCCCACGGACCCCGCTACCCCTTGGAGTTTAAGTCATCCCAAGCTGAACCACTGCATCCAGTACTTGCAAACGCTAACGAAAAACCTGGCATAAGTATAGTCCTGATATACTGTTTACCTTGAAGAGAAGGTGATCTTCTGAACGTTCCGCGTACATTGAGGACAACTTGTAGTGGTTGTCCGGCACTACGTCGATCTTAAATCCTGTCAAGCTGTAACAAGCTTCACGAAACTCTTGGATATGCTTTGTAAAAATCTGGCAAAAATAAGAAAAATTAGAATAAGAATTAGAAAAGATGCAAGTTATAAGAGTCAACTTTTTCTAATCCTTTTCATGTGTTGCTTCCTCGAACGGTTCTTCGAAAGAAAACAATAAAGCTATTGCCTTTAAAACCAAATAGTACCATGTATCAAAACCAAATTTCAAAAACGCATTCTTCAAACTTACAACAAGTAGTTTAAAAATAAATTTAACCGAAACCCCCATTTTGTTTATTTTGAAGATAGATTCTGCAAGTGTTTATTCTTTCACGAAATATCCAAGGTGACGAATTTCATAAAGTTTGTTTTTTTGGTTTCCCTAAAAGTTTTAAAAAAGGTAGGGCGAATCAATTGTCAAAGACGAGGCCTGGACTAGCGTCATGTAATCGTGTTTAGGCGCGAATTCTTCCCGCCAGTCAGAAGGATAACAGCATGCGATTGGTTGGATGCATCGACGCATTCTATCGGTTCTCTTTTCCTTAACAACAGAAGACTTTAAAACGAGGATGGCAACGTCGAAAAAAATACATATATATTTAAAGTTTGCTCATTACTTTTTTTATAGTCAGTTAAGGAGTAATATCTATGCTGTCAAAAGATTTCCAAAACTGAACTTTTTACAATTTGTCGCAGCTGACCAGCTCGGTGCCTTCCATCATACAGTTAAATTGTATTCACTAATATTCTCGTTTTCAAAGCTTCTCAAGAAAATATTTGTAATAATAATAAAACGTTTTAAACTTATACACAGTGGAGGTGTTAGACCATGACGATCGTTGGATAGAGCGGGGCATCAAAGAGGCTATCTATATCCGGGTTCATAGGCCGGACTTGAACCGGGACACTGGAAGATACCTGCTCCCCCACATCTGGGACAATCTGTTGCGGTCACGTGTTGCTAAATCACGTGACCGCTAACAGTTTGCCGCTTCACAATTCTTGCTTCTCATTTATATGTGAACAAGCCTCCGAGAAGGAGCCGAAAGCTAGTATGCTTCAACCCTGTATAAGTACTGTGTATAAGTTTAAAACTTTTTATTAGTATATCTTCACTAATAAATGTAATAATATTATTGCTTCAACTAAATATTAGCGTTATTTCCTTCATTCTTATCATTAACAACAATTTAAAGCAAAACCGATACCTCTTTTAATCGACGATTTCTTAACTCAGAAAGTGATAACTGCGCTTTCACATCTGCAAGACCAGGAATTGCTCAAATTTGAGGAGGGTTAAACTCTGGGTAGAATTTGGAGAAAATAGGAAGGAAGAGGGGAAATTAGAACGGCTTAAGAGCTTCGCAGTTTTTTATTTCATTTGATTTACTCAGTTGTTTGCCCTTTGATAACTTTACATGTATAAAATAATAGAACTGATATAAATAATGTTATGGTGGCGAGGACGCCTAATCTAAAACCAGGAGGCATATGCTAGTTTAAACTTTCTTATTAGTTACAAAGGTTCGTTAAAATATGAAGTATTTTAGCTTTCATTTTCTCAAGATGGCTGTCGGAAGACAGCGGAGTATTATGGTTATAAAAACGGAAAGACTTCTCGTACTGTTTTTTATTCTACTTGCAACTATATGCCCGAACTAATATATTTTAGGGCATGATTCGTAATCAATAAATCCAACAAACCCTAAACATTTATCCGCATACCTTTCATTTGAGATTCAACACTGGGCCCAGCCTCAGAACTTAAACTTCCTTCCTTTGTCCCTCCTTCCTCCACAAGCTTGAGTTTTTCTCGAAGAGATTGGTTTTCTTTTTGTAGCTTCTCTAACTCTTCACTTCTCTGCTGCAAGGCCATGGCATGCGGATTCATGCTAAAATGAACGACTTTCGTTTTACCTGGATCATAGTAGCCCTGATTACAACAGGAAATAATGGTTAATTTGGAGCTGTGAAGAACTTAGGGAGGGCAAGGGACTTAAATGGTTAATGTGGAGCTGTCAAGGACTTAGGGAGGGCAAGGGACTCAAATGGTTAATTTGGAGCTGCCAAGAACTTAGGGAGGGCAAGGGACTCAAATGGTTAATTTGGAGCTGCCAAGGACTTAGGGAGGACAACGCACTCAAATAGATTACTTGCATTGGAGTTGCCAAGAACTTAGGAAGGGCAGGGACTAAAACTGATAAATTGGAGCTTCCAAAATGCATTTTAGGCCATCAGCAAGTCAATCTAAGGGTTTGACAGAGGTACAACACACCTGCATCATCATTTTGTCTTTGTACAAGTTGTATGTTTCCATCTTTTCTTGCAGCTCCTGATTCTCCTTTTGCAGCTTCTCAAGTTCAGCTCTGAGAAAACACATGTCCAATAATCCATAATCAGTTTCTTGCATAAATCTCAGTCCGCACATGAAAGCAATGCTGGTTCACAGAAGTTGTAATTAAAATGTTGTAGTGATATAATATATTCTCGGACAAAAACTTTATCATATTTTCAGTATCAACTTATTACTTATTAAGTGAAGACAAACAGAAAAGTTTAAAAATACTAAAGTTGCAATCAAGCATGGTAAAATGTGTTAAAAGAGGTCCTCACAGAAAATAACTACCCACCCTTTTTCATCAAATCTTGCAGACAAGCTAAAACACGACTCAGAACCTCTCCGCCCGCCACACCGCCAACAACTGAGCAACACAATAATTCCATTCATCAAGTGACTATCCCTTACGTCCAGGGTATATCAGAGAGGATAGCCAGAAGCTTGAGACGGGAGGGAGTTAAAACAGCATTTAAACCAGTTACCACCATTGGTAAAATGTTTCCCCGCCCCAAAGACCATCCAGGGAAAGACAAAATCAGAGATGTTGTGTACAAAATTAATTGTAACGAATGTAACTGGACATACTACGACCAAACTGATCGCGCAATCAAGACCCGAGTGGGTGAACATCGCACAGCTATACGCAATTTTAATGAAAACTCAAAAATAGCTCAGCATGTCATGAAGCATAACCATTCTATTGATTTCGGCAACGCTCGCATTGTCACAACAGAACACTGTTTTTATGAACGTCTCTTTTCAGAAGCGTGGTATTCGATACGTGATAAAAACGCAGGGAATGACCACATAAATATTCCAGCAGTTTACCGAAGCGTTTGTGCTCAAGAAAATTCCAAGTAATTTAAATTGGTATTTCCGGAATCTTGTTTTTATAATTCGACATTTGTCGACAAATTTACATTTTATCACCGCTGATGAAGGCAGATGTACCTGCCGAAACGTTCGGTAAAACATTTTTCAACCATTTTTAAATCAGAGACAACTGTACACTTATATTCTTTTAACACAAACAGAAAAGTTTATTCTTTATCTTTTTGTCAGATTTCCAAGTGTTGCTTCAAAAATACCTGTCAACTTACTTGTAAACCATGTGTATAAAATAAGAACGGATGCGTTACCTTAAATCACCACTACTTTCATCTTTCACTAGTTTGGAAGAGCTCTCCTTCTCTCTCAAAGTTGTTTCCAACTAAAGCACCAAAAAAAATGGTTATGGTCGGAGCATGAGCAAAAAATCTTTGTAACAACAACAGCAACAACACAACCACTTATCTAATTCTTGTGATCTACGTTTTACAAATTTACAACCTAAGTTTAGAAGAACATTAACAATAGCATACACTAATTGAATTACAACAATTTTTCTATCAAGCCCTCCAGAAAAGGGAAGGGGGCTTAACAAATTCAACAGAATATCAATTTGTAAAACTCTCAATGTCTTTCATTCATACATTTTCTGCATACAGGAGAGGAACAACAAATATCTGTTATTGAAAGTTGTGAATATCTCACAATACTTAACAGAACTGTCTTGAAAAGGACCAATTAAGGTATCTTTTTTCATACTTTATTGATATTTCCTTTACAATAAATTATTTACATTGTATTCTTGTAATGTTATTAATTTTTGTAACTTGGACCTGTTAAAGTGTAGATAATGCAAAGGTATTATATAATTAGTGTTTAGTAAACAATAATTGAAGTTGCTTTTGTTTTATTTTTTCACTCAGTAATATTGTAAGAGCCTCAAGAAACTAGGACCAGAAAAACATTGTAATAATACATTAGTGTAATTTATTTAGCACTGAGAACTTACAAGAAAGAAATGTACCAACTAAGTTATCTTGCAATAAGACCAACTAACAGTTTAAAGACAAATGTTCATGGTATTGACCTGTGATGCACTTGGCTACTAAATCACAAAAATCACCTAAGCTTCCAAAGGTAAAAGACATCTGTTTACAGTACACCCAAGGTTTATCCATTTTTTGTTGAGGGGAGGGGGAAGGGGTTAATAAATTTCTGGCCTCAAAGGCGGGCTTACTGAGGTTAGACAGAACTTACAAGTGTTACTTATTGAATAATAGTAGAATGATGTGAGTTAAAATAATTTGAGGACAACATATTTGAAATAAAAAAGAGCAGAAATATCGTTGACATTGGTAACAAGGAAACTTAGCAACAACAACAACAACAGTAACAAATACAACTAATGTAAACAACTCACAACAAAGAGCAACACAATTGCCTCTAAAGAATGAAAAAATCAGCAAAAGTCACTGGTCACCTGTTTGTATTGAAGTTTCTGCTGGAGCATTTCCTCTGATGCTTTGTTTAACTCCCTCTAAACAAAATGCAACACAACCACATACTAATAAGAAAACAATAAGAGTTCTATAAAACTTACTACTGCATCCCTCTACTCAAGTCTACTCTAACCCTACCAGATTTACACTGAGTTTTAACTCTTTCAGTCCCAGTTGTATTGGTAAATTCTCCCATCTAGAGTGTTTATCCCTTTCAGTCGCAGTTGTATTGGTAAATTCTCCCAACTAGAGTGGTTAACCCTGGCATTCCCATTTGAAGTGGTAAATTCTGCCACCTATAGTGGTT
>JAOBAT010141818.1:0-11493 GCA_026413305.1 Hydrozoanthus tunicans
GGGGGGCTTTTCTCTACATTCATAGTTTCCATGTTAGAATAATTTAGTCTAACTCTAACTGCGATTTAATGCTATGTTCGCAACCCCCGCCCTCCCCCGAATTTAAATTTCGTCCCGACGGGCATGCATAAAAATCAATCAATGAAAGCCAAGTTAACTGACCTGATCAATCTCAATGTGAGTCTCTGTAGCTCAGTGGGTAGAGCGTCTGACTGGTAATCAGAGGGTCATAGGTTCGATTCCCGTTAGGGAGTTTTTGTTAACATTTCTTTTACAGTATACAAGTAGTTGAGTCTATCAAAGTGAGAAAAATTCGCTAGTGGCTAATCACAAACTAGCTAGAAAAATATATGCTTTTAAATGTCAGTATGAAAACTGGGCCGTTTATGTTGCATTGCTGTTGCCGATGTCAAAACTGCATTTAATGATTCTGTGTGCTGTGACTCGATGAGTGGCAATATATTTATTATTCAAAAGCTAGAATGTTGGCAACAGGGACAGACATATATGCCGTTATTTTTCTCCAAAAATTGAATTTTTGAAACTCCTTTTTCTCGTTTTTGTATAGCTCGATACTATTGCGATCCAAACTTTCAGATTGGGTCAAAATTGGAAAGTTAAGCATTTCTTGTTAAACTTTTCAAGTTTCCTTTGGTAACATTTCTTTAATTTTGACAATCTAAAATATTGGGTAATCACTGAAAAAGCTGTTTTTCCCCAATCAGAGTTGCCTAGTGTGTAGCGGTTGTTTTCTAGTGGAGATTGAGACTGAATGCGCGAGCAAAGAAAAGGCCTGGGAGAGAGAGAGTTCTCTCCTTCCTCTCCCCAGGTACTTCTTTGCTCGCGCGTTTAACATCGCGGCCTTACCTCTCCCCTAAAAAACAGCCACTCTTCTCTGCCAGTTAACATCGTTAAGTATTGCTATATATTTTTTTCCTTTCGTAAACTGATGTTTGTTGCACTTGCCAAGTGTGAAGAACTCTCTGTGACATTAAGCTTCCTTGCAGACCAAAGGGTGGTCAAATTAGCCCTCAGGTGACGGAAACAGTGCAAATGGTGTCCGAAGTTGAGTCACCGGTGGATAAGTCTTTCGATGGAGCCCATGGCACGCCTGCAGGGAAGCTACCGCCGCTTAAACAAACGGTAAATTCTTAAACTCGAACTAATAGTCCAATTCACGGTTCCTGAAAGGAACCTACTTAGAAAGAAAGAAAACTTATTAGCATGTCTATTAAATCGAATTCTCTAACTGTGCCAGGACAACCTTTGCGTCAGCCTCATGTAGAAGGCTTGGTTACCTTTTCAAGAACCGTGACATGGACTATTCAACCGTGTCAGACCGAATTATTTTTTCTTTGCCGTTTTCAGTTTTTTTTAACCGTGCAAGGTAAAGCCATACAAACACCCAAATACCAAGAATTAACTTATAATACCAATTGTTCCGCCACTGACACGGCGACTTTGAAACTTACCCGGGTCAACGTTGTTTATTCAAGCTCAAAATTTCCGAAAAGTGGATATTTTCAGGGAAAAAAACACGTTACTTCATATCTTTTTGCAGCACAAAAAACTTGGTAAAGAAGTTTGATCGATTTTGCTTGTAAAACCAAAGTTGAAAGATCAGAACTTAAATATGCTACACATTTCGCTTGCAATCCTCGTCTTTCGAAATGCTAGTTACCGCTGGTGCATTAATGCAAGAGGCAATTTACGTAGAAGTGTTGCAAAACAAGTCAGCTTTGCAAAGCAATTTGTTACCAAGGTCAACAAGAGCGCGCGACGACTTGTTCGTCCTCCTTTTGTTTACAAATATTAAAAATTTAAAGTACGTAGTACCCAGGCACTGTTTGCCGGAGTTTTGCTGAGTCGCACTATGCTGTTTCTGTAAAAGTTTATTTGGTGTCTTTACTGAACTAGTGCCGTTTCTGTAGCCTAGTTAATTGGAGCCTCAATTGTACGTCTATATGCTGTTTTGTAGGGTAGTCATTTGGAACCAGCCAGGCCCTCCACCGGCAACACTCAGCAACATAGACACTTTGCTCATGCGCACAAAGGCGAATTATCCAGATCATTTGTAAGTATTTTGAAAATGATTTTTTTAAGAATTAAAACTATTACACTACTGCCGTGAAGTTTAAAGTTCAGAGACCTTAAGTACCCAACAAGATAATACAACGATTCCACGACGTTATATGAGGCACTTTGAAACACCGTTTTTTTGTAAGTTTTAATTACTAGATTGGATTGTTTTTTTTAATTGTTTAATTAATCTTTTTGAGGAAAAAGAAAGGTTTACATATCACTTCTCCCCCTCTACCCCCTTCCCCAGTTTCGAATAGGGTTAAGTACCTTCCATGGCACAGGGAGACGATTAGTCATTATCCAGGGGTAATTACCATGACAACCAATAGGTTTCGTAAAGGTTAATCCAGGATTAAATTTAATCTGCTTTCTAACAACCGGTTCCAGTTGTTCAAAGGCCGACTAGCACTAACCCAGGCTTAAATGTTTAACCTGCGTTTTTGTTTCCACCTTACAAACACTTTTTTTCTGTAGAAAACATAAACGGTATTCTATAACAATCGTAAACCTTTCCTCAGAGAAAAAATTACTGTCTGAATTCTTGCTTAAGCCAGAGTTCAAAGTTAACCAGCCTTTGAACAACCCTGCTAGCCCTGGGCCGAGTTGTTCAAAAGACGACTAGCCCTTATCCATGCAGGGTTAATTACCATGACAACCAACAGGTTTTGTTAAGAGTTAATCCTGGTTTAACTTAATCGGCTTTCGAACAACCAGCCCCTGGTGAATAAGAATTAGCGATTTTCCTCGTGAATGGGGTTAAGCGGATTGGATCGTCTATTGGTCACTTGTTTTCAGTTAAAGGAATAGTACATTATATCTGCTTAACTGTTCTCGTTTGATTGTACTCAAAGCTATTATGTGCACATACTCATGTTCCTTTGCTTCAATTTACAGTATTAGACATTCCTGTTAGCGTAGGCAACTTTGAGCCGAGGCAGGTAAAATGACTAGGAACAGCTACGTTAGGAAAAACAGACTAAAAGGTTAACAGCCTAGGAACGAACATTCAGGCAAACAGTATTTTGTCGATTTGTCTTCGTTCTTTGCTGAAATGTTCTATTCCGTTTTTGTTGTGTTTTCTTCATCTTTTCTCAGGCAGGTTAGAGTTGAAGTTTTTTCAGTGTTCATTTATGCAGTTCAGTAAAGGAAGTTTCAGAAACTTTGTTTTGTAGTTTCATTGATAAATTTATTTCCCTTTTGATACATTACTAATTGGACAGCAAAATTTATCAATGGGGCGTAGCCAACACTCGTCGCAAAGCATGCCTCGGCTCTCGATTTCATTTCCAATACTGAGAGATCTAAAAAATGAAGATGTAAAGATCCACAGACGAAGCTCGGCAGGACACCACGAGCACCATCATATCCGGATTAAGTCCGTTGCTCAAGGACAAGTGAAAAAAGAAATGCGACGTCGATCAGAGATGGTTCGAGCAGAAGGCGAAAGCGCTCATGTGCAGCCTCTCCACCCCCCTGGAATAACTGTGGTGCAAGTTGAAGCAAATGGAAACGCGTTACCACCAGATGATGGACAGCAGTCACGTCCACAGTCTTCTATATGTGACAAATGTGACAGCAAAACAATCGACCTGGTTGATGAACAGCCAACAATCAAGGTTTTGCCATGTTTGAAGCCTGTCGCTGCAGAGATACCCGAGTACCCAGAAGGTGAAAAGGGCTGCTTTACAACGTTGAAGTTTGTCCTCGGTTGGCTGTTGTTCGTAGTTAGCTTTCCATTCATGTGCATGTTTACCTGGACAATACCAGACTGCTCCAAGCCACACAACCGGAAGTACTTCATGCTATCTTTTCTCATGTCTATCGTATGGATAGCTATTCTCAGTTTTGGCATGGTGACTCTGGTGGGAAGATCAGGATGTATCCTGGCCGTGGACAAGTTTACCATGGGATTGGTGGTGGTGGCAATTGGTACAAGCGTACCAGTAAGTAATTTGTACTGACACACTTTGTTGAGGGAGAAGGGGGGGAAGGCGGTTTTTTGAAAAAGAATGCATCATTAGAATTTGGGGTGCGTTCGTGTAGGAATAGGAATAGGAATACACGATTTTAAGACCTATTCTGATTCTGGATTATTTAGAAATTATAATCTTCAACTCATTTTGCTTGATATCGATCATATCAGAGCAGTCGGAATAGTGACGTCACATGTACTAATCTGAAAGGCTACCGCAACATCCGGCAGAAATGTTTCCTTAAACTATGATGTTTTCTCTGCGCTGAGCGGGAAACTAGAAGCGAATATGGTCAAGATTATATTCAGGCCCATTCGAGAAAATAAAGATGTACTAGATCTAACACTAGACTGAATGGCCACGTCCTAAAACTTACCAGGAAGAAATATTTTCAATCAAACTGGTGGAAAATCTTGTGAACTGGCGAAAAACTTGTGAAAAACCTGGGAAAGTGTTCCTTTCCGTGCGACTAATGGATCCCCTTATCCATTTGAACCTGCAGGACGCTCTTAGCTCAATCTTGGTTGCAAGAGATGGGTTTGGGGACATGGCAGTATCAAACGCGATCGGCTCGAACGTTTTTGATATCAACCTTGGCTTGGGGCTTCCATTTGTGATCGGCACTTTGATTAACAACATGCAGCCTATTCATTTGTTGTCTCCAGAAGAAGAGGTGGGCTTTGCATTTTGATATATTTGGCATATTATACTACATTATACCGAAATTACCTTATAGATACTGATGAAATAGCAGGGTTTTCCCTTTCACTTAAAAACCGTATCTTCACTACGCATGGTGAAGATACGGTGCTATGTTTATTTTACACGTGTGAGGATATCAGTGTCGCCATGGTTACTAACAAGAGCTTCCCGCTCAGGCGCGCCGTTGTGTTTTATGGAGGAATTTCATAAGTATCTATAAGAAAAACAGAACATTACATGGCTGCTTGGGAATACGAATGTTATCTTCTCGTGCTGAAAGTATCTGTGCTTGTTCGCTTCGTCCACTTTCAGCACTTCCAAGGTAAAATTCGTATTCCCGCGTGGCAATGTAGTATGCTCTATTTTGGCAATTATTCTCTGAAGTGGAGGGGCAAGTGACGAATATTTTATGGTACTGGACAGTTTTAGTACACAATAGTGGTAGACGGGTACAATACTATTAGGTTTGTCACTCACCGCAATAATAAACGAGTTCGATCATGTTTGTTTGCCATGCACTGCTGACGAAGCCCAACAAGGCCAAAAGGGCTTAAACTAGTTTTAGGGTCCAATACAGGCTTTTGTTACTTCTGACCTGTTAGGTCTCAGTGCCATTGGCTGTTTCTATATCATGTTAAAACAACCGTGCAACACTGCAATAATTTACCATCTGATCGCTAAGGGTACATAAAATTCAGAGTTGCGTTTGATAGATTGGTAGATGCAGACACATAGACGAATACGCACACATATTGATCTTATGTAATAGTTTAAGGTGTTAGCCACAAAACTAGACATGCAAAACGTTTGGTACTCAGTTGTACACTTAGTTGAAGTCTTATCTTGAAAAGCACCCATTGGTATTACATATACACCTATTTCAAGAAAGGTTAATTTTTCGGCATAGTCAAAAGGTAATACCCAGGCCGAAAGAGGTCGTGGGACTAAATTTGAGTGCAAGCAATATTTAAAACAAATAAGCGAACTACTGCTTAAGGTGAAAACAGCTAAAAGTCAATCACATATATCCGTAACGTCAATTTTTAAACCAAATATCAAAATTCATGTCAAAAACAATGTAAATGTTTTAAACAGAGCGAGTCGAAAACACAAAGGCGACGTCTTTGCTATCATTTTATTCCGCGCGCTCAAGATGCATCGTTGTAGTTTAGTTCAGTTGTACTTTTCAAATTCATTCGATTGCTACCCTTAGAAGAGAATGGTATTGATATGGTTGACAACTGGCGTAGTAAAAATCGTGCATGCCCATTCAAATGGTACCAAACTAATTGGTGTTGTATTATTGCATTCCTGCCTGCAATACAAGATGCAAACTAACTGAGGTTAACAATTTCGTGCCTTATACATGACAACTCCCATAGCCCTTTTCAGCCTGGGTGTTACACAGAAACTATTGACTATGTCAAGAAATTAACCTTTTTAGGAAGTAGGTGAATATGAGCCCTTCAGTAAATGCTAACTAGCACACTCTAAAATTTGCTTTGTTCTATTTCTAGGCCATACTAAATGACGGCGGGATGTTAATAACACCACACGCCAAGTTTGGCTTCCTCTTGCTCCTGATCTTAATAGTTGCAATCGCGGTCTTCGCGTTAGTCCGTTTCACTTTAAAGAAAATCGTCGGCGTTTGCTTTGTATGTCTGTACATAGCGTTTGTAGCTTACGCGTATATACAAGATCTTTATTGTGAGCACAACTGCTAGACCTTCATTATAATTTTTCGTTAAACAATGGCTGGGAGGGGAAAACAGATTATTCTTTTAAGTACGCATTAGCTTTAATTTAGAAGGTTTAACGTGAAAGCCATCCAGCGAAAGTCTTACTCGGCTCAAATTTCCGACATCTTAAGACAAATATGGAAGTTTTAAAAGAAATGTTACCATGAACGTTGAACTCGTTGTTGGTGTTTTGAGTATTCACTTTATCTGTGAGAAAAACTTTGGAATACCAAACATTTTGTTTAACACATATCAATATTTTTATAATTTTTAATAAGTTGACTTTTTATAACTGCGCAAAGTTGAACAAATATCACTTCATGAACGCTACAATTTAAGTTCAACATTACTAAATAGGTAACTAAAACGAAACTCGAACTCTTTTTAAAAACTTTCTTTTTTATACTGCCAATCACTTTCATTCATTGTTCCTTATTATTTCATAAAAAACTATTTATTTACCAAATGACAGGAAACTAAATTTGGGATGAAAATAATTTAAACTTGTTGTTTCAAAGTTTATCTTTATAGCATTCCCTTTTTATCGACTCGAAAAAGCTCACATGTAAAATATGTAAATAGAAACAAGATTGTTATAAAGAGTTATTATTTGTAATATACATTATAGTATGTTCTTATAAGTCGATACTTTATTTTACGAAAAAGTTTATTTATTGAACGAGAGACCTCGTCAAAGCCAATTGGCGTGTTACTGTTCCGTCAATAGGCGACTGGGACATTTAAGAAATTGAAAGAGTATTTGGAAGTTAATTTATGATGAGACAACATAATGCTTCTCAAGACTTTATTTTAAATAAAATTCAGATGTTTTCTTATATAACTGACTGTTGTTCCGGCTTTTACATTGTGTGGTTGTTTTGTATTAAATTACGAACGAAAGTTATAACCACTTGTTTGACAACAAGACGTCTTTTATGGTTAAACTGACAATCGCTTTTCCCGATCATCTAAGTCAACTGAAGAGTTGTGTGCTAACACTTTGCTCGGCTATGGTGATCATTCTTGCTTGAATTGTCAACAAAAACAGATATTGGAAATGCTCTCGCCTGTACCATCTAAGCAACTAATGAACTCTTCTTGGGGGATCAGATTTTTAACAAATCTGGAAAAAAGAGACCAATCATCTCGAAACTTACTGTTATTAAAATTCATCAAGATAGAAAGCGAACTGTGTTACTTTTCTTTCCTGTCACTGAAACTCAGGAAACACATTAGTTTTTCTTTTGGCTTTTCTGGATTGCTTCAATTTTACTCATGGTTATAGGTACTTTTGGGAACAACTGAAAGGTTTCAAGCCATCTGTACTGCAAGAGCATCCAGCGTTGAAAAAAAGTCAGGCTCCGTCGGGTAAATACGCCCACTTTAAGTTTGATTCGCATTAGTGTATGTATAAGGATAACAATTTCCTATAGTCGTCTACTTTCACGTAAATCAAACCAGATATGCGTATCTACCGGGATCTGATTAAAAGTGCTTTTTTTAAACAAACTGTTTAGCATTAAGTCGATCCACTTCTGGATTTCTGTTCCATGATCTGATGTCGTTAAGGATGTAATTTTGAGGAACCTTCTGGTTATGACGGGGCTGATAACTGCTGACTCATTCTTTTCATCTTAGCGACCCACCGAGTGGTTTTTGTTTCGTCGTCTTCGTGGAGCTAGGATCGAGGTAAGACTTCTGTTAGAAATTATTGCCACGTTTCTTAAGCAGTGGCTACACGGTACAACATTGCCTGCAACGTTGCGCGCAACGGGAGAATTTCACCGTGTAGCCACCTTTGAAATCGTTACACGGAACGTTGCGCGAAGTAGAAACCGATCCTACACCTGCAACATTGCATGCAACGGTTTCAAGTGTGGCTACACGAAGGGTTTCAGTTGCGCGCAACGTTGCATGCAATGCTGCACCGTGGCTATAAACGGTAACTATTTTCAACCTGCAACAACACGGCTGGAAAAACGCACAGGAACGCTTTTTCCCAACCTGTTTTGCAGGAATGTTGTGAAATATGTTCGAAGATTTCGTTGCTCGTATTACCGTACACTCAATTAACCATAATTTGAAAAGATTGCTTTGTCAATCAGCTAGTGGGTTTTTGTTTGCAACATCAAACTATCAAGGATGACAAATTGAAAAGGGGGGAGAGGGCAGGTAAAAAAAGATTCCGCCTCCAACGCTTTGGTGTTCCCCATACTGGTCTTCGATATCCCGCAAGCCGCACCCATACCCTCCCAACCCCACCCACCCCAAAGGGTGCTGTCAGTAAAGTGAAGGTATTAGTGACTTACACACGTAGCTACGCTGTTTTCATGTCCCGTTTGTTTAGTCTGCGAGCTTAGTATGGATGCCGTCACAACGTTGGGTTGTGTGGAAGATGGGGTGGCAACACTTGCACCAGTTCCAAATATAGCGTCTTCGTGACTTCTTTCATTAGCTCCCACATTGCTCTAGAGCGAAAAAAAGAAAAGTTCAAGGCCAAGGTTTCTCCATTCCTGCCGTTCTGACACTATTCCTAGTTCACGTCCGTTAGTTTCTGTTTATAAATCTTTAAATCGTTTAACAAGATCTTAAAATTAATTAACAGGAAGAGGAAGTCTGTCCACTTCCTGTCACTATTTTGATCAACAAAAACTATGAAGCATGTAAAACGTACATTTTCTTGAGATGCTTTGTTTCTTGATGACGTAAACGACTCCTGAACAAACTCGCTACTCTCAATCCGAAGAACTGCCTCTGCATCCGGGACTATAGTGGCACCTAGAAAAATATGAGTCAAGTGTCTGAGATGACCAGTACTTTATCATTTTTGAGAATTTGAAATTGGTTTAATTAAAATTTTCTTTCAACAGCTACTACTAGCACTGACAATCTGCTATTGAACATGTGTCTTACTTTAAATTTCTTACAGGTCTGGTTAAAATTTTAGAAAACTACAAAAACATTGGCAAAACTGGTCAAGTATCAGTCTCGAATTATGCTAAGCGGCTCGTGTGATAAAATTGTGACACAGTTTAATAAACATTTAAACTTTGCAAAGTGAAAGATATGCCAAGCAAAGCTAAATCCTTTCTCGAGTCAAGTGGCTCATAAGGCCGGCGCTTGTCTCCTGTTTCTGTAGTGTTAAGCGGATGAGAGTCTTTGACTCCCCCTGGACAGGACACTAATCCATCGCAAGTTAGCCCTCGGCAGAACTAGTACTCATTTACAACTGAGTTGACTGGAACAAAGTCAGCTAAAGTGTCTTGTTCAAGGCCACAACACAGTGGTCTCATCGGAACTCAAACTCGCGGCCCTAGGCCTAATTACGTGTTAAAAACGCCACAAAACGGTGACTTTTGATACTGTTATTACTACCATAAATCTATTTTAAAAGGAAATATTGCGACAACTACAGTAAGAAGGTTACGTCATTTACATACCTGACTCTTGAACATCCTTTCTCCACTTTTCTTCATCTCTTGCTTCTGGAAAAGCAATGGAAGATGAGGTACAATTCTTTCTCAACGAATCAATCACTTGTTCGAGTGAAAAACTCTACCTAAGGTGGAGCTGGCAGTGCAATTCTAACAAAAGGGAGATTTTAAAAGCACCAGGCATCCGTGTCGCCACGGAGGCCAACTAGAAATAAAAATATTATTTTGTAGATAGTGCGCATATTTACTTTCGTCATGCGGTTGGGCGATCGTTACGGAGGCCTCAATGACGCTCTTCAGGTCCGTGTTGATTTTCTTGTCAAAACCGTGACTATGTGAGGTTGTTTTACAAAATAAAAAGTGAATTCAAGCACCATACAAGTTTTTGTTTAAATTTGGGCTCTTTGAATATATTTTTCGCGCCCTTTTACCTCTGCGCGCGTCTGTCGTGAAAAGACGCGCACTTTGTAATCGCGCTAAAAACGCCGTACTCGATCCAGTTTCATTCAAGCTAAATAATTATCCGTCCTGAATAAAATTTTCGGTGCCCAAGCTCTCTAATTTGCTTAAGATTCATTTTAGCCTTAAAAAAACTTCCACAAAACTTACCAACTGCCTTCAAAAACTCTTTCACTTTTGCTTTTCTGTCTGCAGCTGTCTAGAGTTGTGACCAATCATGTTAGTCTACACAACGTACAGTAAGACATGAAGTCCCTTCTAAATCTTTGTTAACTGAACCTCTTCAAGCATTTTCTTAAATTATCATAAAGAACGAGTAACACAGCCATTCATTGACTAAGCGTGGATCGTGGAAAAGTAGAAAAGTCTGATAAATTCTCAAACATAAAACTTATGTTGGGCAGGGGTTTGGCATAACTTAGACGCCGTGGGTTGAGATGACAGATTTTTGGTGAGATGACCTGGGGTTAGATGGCATTTGTAACTACATGCAGAACTCTAGCAACTGTTATATACAGGATGTTTAAAACCCGACCAATTTTTTGAACAATTAAACTTCTATGTAATTGTTCAAAAAGCAGCAGCACAAAAAAATGTTGAGTTAACACTGAGTGTGAGAAACAATAACTGTGTAAACCAAAACGTGGTTTAATTGAAATTTTTTTGAACCAGTTTTCAAACACAAGTAATGCCAGTAATTTTGGTCAAATTACATTTATAGGAAACATTGACTTAGAGGGTTTCATGACCAATTTGAAACCACAGGCCCACTAAGCAAATAAAATTCAAAGCCTTTTGGCCCAGCTTGAGAGTATAGCTGGCCCAACTTCCAATCAAGTGTGAATGTTTCCTATTTTGTTCCTTCCATAATTTTTGTCAGTGACTGGCCCAACATTTCGGGTTGCATTTACTAGAAAACACTGGCCTAACGAGGGGAAAAGTGAATAAACAGTAATCTTTTTCAGCTTTCTGATTACAAAAAAAAACGTTCATCCTTTATCTTTTGAACAAGAAACACAAAATATGTAATATATATATATATATATATATATTTTCAAAATAACCTCCCAAGAGTGTAGATCTTTGCCAGAGTGAATTAATAGA
>JAOBAT010141840.1:0-11492 GCA_026413305.1 Hydrozoanthus tunicans
CACGTTGATACTTGCATCTATTATCAAATTAATGGTAGAGTGAATCTTTGATATATAGTTGAAGAAGAAATTATTTACTCACAAGTGAGTAAATAATTTCGAGATGTATGTCAAGCGGGAATAGACAAGATCTTAACCACCTACCACCCCCCCTGGGGGCCACTGGGGTACAGACATTTCAATTAACATCTAGACCAGTAAATAAAATTATATCTGGTTGCCCAGGAAATAAAGCTCACCTGTATGTATAGGTCCATAATTTAATTATTATTAGTTTTCAGTATATAAGGTGTTAGGAAATTTTTTTGAGTGTGTAACCATTCAGACGTGTTTTGTATATTGATTAAATATAAAGGATATTACAAAGCTGCATGGGGATGCAAATTTTATCTTCTAGTGCTGAAATATCTCTCACAAGTGAAGTGATGAATCTAATGTGTACATCATATACAACTCTTTTAATAGAACCTCTTATAATTGGCAAATCATGTTAGTAGCCATGGCAACACCAATATCATTACACATGAAAGATAAATTTAAACAGTATTTCCACTGCTCTTTGTTAAGATATGATTTACTGTTTTTACTAGGAAATAGTGTCAGTTTTCAACTTCTTTGAGTCAATATAACCACACTTTGGTTCAAGTTACATTCAAATACATTTTCTACATCTGCCAGGTTTACTTGATAGATTTAATGGAACAGATGATGGAACAGTTAAGCAAGGAATCTTTCGCTTTACTGACTAGTTGGTAGCTTTCTAAAAAGACTTTAATTTGTTATTTGAGGGTATTAAAACCAATAAACAAACAATTGACCACGCCCAAGGCTCGTTTTTTATGAACTTCAGTTAAGAGGCCACCTCTATTAAGCAGCTACCAAGCCATTCCCTGAGGGGGGCCGCTTAATAGAGTTTCAACTGTATTGTTAAAATATGACAGCTGATCAATTAATGCGCTGTCAAAACCACCAGTAACACCTTCTGAAAACACATGTAAAGCTTCACGGTTGATCATGATTCTTTAACCCTTTCACTCCTACTGCATTCGTCAACGTCTAAATTCTCCTTACAGTAACAATGGAAAACAAATTGATCAGTGTTGAGAATTTGAAATTTGATCATCCGTCTAAAACTCTGGTAGATGAATAACTTTAAAATTCTCCCAAACTATTCATAGAAATATTATAGACGTAACTAATGAGAATTTACAAACTCTTCATTTGGCACCCTTAGGAGAGAAAGGGTTAAGGAAAAACCCGGGTATTTCATCATTATCCATATATTATGATTTAAAGTTTTCATCATTCATTGAATGAAATATCTTCACAGGATGCGGGACATGTCTTCCTCTTGATGGGCCAGGAGTACAGGATATCAAGGAGTATTAGGATGCAATGGTTTTTTCAGCATTTTAACTCTGTGGTTGAACCAAAGTCTCATAATGAGCTGGTATGTTTCGAACAGTAGTTGTGATATGATTCTTTCAGTAATCACTTTGGTACCAGTTTTCAGGGGGGTGAGGTTGGGGGGGTCTCAGTTTCACATGATAATATTTGTAAGTCAACAGTTGCAATGTTCATCAAATCTTCATAGGTTAGGATGTGACTTTAACTTTTTTTTTGTAGTTGTTGCTGTTAAAAATTTTCCTTTAGGTAAATTAAGGCTGTTGTTAAATGAGTAAGATAATAATTGTTGGTTGTTGATGAGCACTACTGCTATGGTTTTACATTATAGCAATGTAACATTGCAATTACTTCAAGGACTTTTGCTTCTAATATTCTGTCATTAAAGCCCATTATAATTTCAAAACAGCTTTACCATGTATTGATACTATAAAAAAGTGCTAGTAATTTTTATAAAGAATCAGTAATGAATTAACTGAAAATTATACTGTTGATAACTAATTATGTTTGTCAATTGGAAACTTTCTTCATTTTTAGCTGTCATCAGCAGAAGAACTTGAAGTTCTTTCTGTCCTCCCAAGTGACCCATCAACCACTTATACTCAGAGCAAGAGAAGTAAATATCGCCTTGTGCCTTCTACGAACATCACTTTCATTGGGAGACGCTATCGCTTTGTGTTCTGTTTGGACATCAGCCCATCTCTTGCTACAGTGGTATGGTTATTACGATAATTTTATTTCTGCAACAAAATATTTTGGTTTGGTCTGTGATATCTATATTTTATATTTGGGCCTAGGTAAAGGCTTACATACACACCTGATGTGTTTGGCACTTGGAGGGGGAGAGGGTGTTTTTCAAACCCTAGAATGTTTCATTAATAGTAACAAATTCTAAGTGAACTTGAACTGTTGTTCATCATTTGTTATTTTTTCAGGATATTCAGTCTGGAACTGTCATCAATGACGAAGTGTTCGAAAAGTTCCAGAACACCCTGAGTGGTCTGGTTGAACCTGTAAGTACAAACTAAATTATAGACTTTTCTTAAAAATGGCGTTAGTTTCGATATTCTTTTGTCTATCTTCAAATTTGCCCAGTTAGCCCCGCTCTTAATAAGTTAAGGAAACAAAAGAATATGTTGGTCAAAGTGAAGCTAACTGGGCAAATTTGTAGATATAGACAAAAGAATATCAAAACCGCTGCCATTTATGAGAAAGGTCTATAAGAAGTTAGAACTACAGAAGCTCAAAAAAAATGTAGCATTCTAAAGTTCAGATCCCAAGGGGAGTATTCGAACTATACACAACAGGGCCGGGGGAATCCACCAGTTTTTCTGGGGTTGAGAATTTATACACTTGGTATTTTTTGGGTCAAAAGATTGGTCACATAGTTTTCATATTTTTCGTCTTAAAAAATAAACATACTGTATTTTGGGTCACATCTCAGAGGGAATTTTTGCTATGATCATTATGGATCAGAATGATATGTCGAATATAGTATGTATTCATTTGAACTTTCATTCAGCAGCATGTCATTTAATTCTAGAAAAACTGCACAAGACAATGCAATATAGTATGCTGTTTTGTTATCTTTTTTAAGTTCTCCTGTACATGATTTCTTTCATAATTTATGGTTTGAATTTTTCAATGGGATATTAATATGTGACCCTGCATGGGAAAATGCACAGTATTTTCGCACAGACCATTAGGAGATTTTTGCCAAACTGTTAGCTCTAACGAATAAAGCGTTTTACGCTCGTGAGAAAAAGTCGTTAAACGGCCGTTCAATGACCAAACCATTATTATACGTTTTCCCATGCAGGGTCACATATGTACGCTAAAACAATAATTAACTCTGCTCAGCGTTTCATTAAGCCTTTATTTTGGGTAAAGTCGGGAAAAAGAAAATTAATATTAAACAAGAACAAGTTACAGTAAAGAAGAAGCTCTAAAGAAGTGAAGTGGCTTCTATGAATGCTTTGAAAAATTTGAGGTTTTGTAATCATCAGAATCATGTCAAATTTGTTTATCGCTTCTTGGCATGTATACATACTGTTGAACAAGTTTGAGCTGTAAAATCAATCAAATAATTGTGCAATTGAGATTGTTTGCTCTGAAAATAAGTCTGTTTTTCTCCTTGAAACAGTTTGGAATTCCTGGAAACGATATTGTACTCACGCCAGAACTGTTTATCACTGTTGTTGCATACACCTCCATTCTCAACCCTGAGACACCACAGGTATTGTATTTATATATGTTATGTATGATAGTCTATGCCTATGTATACATGCTGTATGTTAATGTGCTGTGTGTGTGTGGGGGGGGGGGGGAAGGAGGGGTTGTGTTAAGGTTGTCATATGGAAGTGTGTTTTCCAGAACATTAGTGTCGAATAAGCCATAAAAGAGAGGAGCTTAGTTTTAAGTTGTTAACTGCATGTTTTCAGTACCTTAAAAATTACATATAAGTCAGTCCCCTGAATAGCTCTAAAGAAGCCCTGTTACAGTAGCTTAGGTACCAAAAGGTTGTGCTAGCCCCCTAATAGGTCAGTTCCTTTTAAGTCATTGCCCTAACATTAGAAGGTTCATTAATTTTAGTGCTCCATGCTGCCCTAACATTAGAAGGTTTATTTAGTGCTTTATGAAGTATTTGCTCTTATGGTATAATGTCTACTACAGGTCACTTGGTGCCCTATTACAGAGCCTTTGCCTAGGTAACATAATTCAGTGGATTATTTAGTAACTACTCTGACTTCTAGGCCAATACTCTATTAAACCATCGTGCTAGTACTGTAGTTCATTACCCAGAAGTTAGGTCATGACTTTTAATTAAGGTTACATGAGTACCCCAATAGATTAGTGTTCTAATAGGTCAGTGTTCTAGTAAATCTGAGTGCCCAGGTAATCATAATCAGTTAGTGACAAAGTGAGTCAGTTCTAACTAGTGTTTTGCTTGTTGAAGGTGCTGATTCAGGGCTGCCTGGTAACAAAAGAAAACCTTCAGTTTGTGTTGGAGTTGATACATGAACAGCTTGTAAATCTTGAGGATGTTCTTGCCAAACAAACAGCGTGCACTTTCACCACTGAATCACAGTCTCAGGTATGTGGAGACTTATCTCTTAAATAGGGGTAGCAAATGATCCCTTACAGGGCTCGAAACAATGACTGGTCAGAATGGCGAGCATTGTCCAGACAAATCTGTGGACGACCAGTCATTTGCACTTTAAGAGGAAATTCAATTTTGAGCCATTGACAATCATGACAGAAATTATTCAATACAATACACTACCCTCTCCTATCATGGCTTAACTGTGGAATTTTTTAACTGTCAAGAAAATCCAAAGTAAACAGTATCGAACACGATTCTACAGTATCCAAAGCAATTCAACAGTGTGTAACACGATTCAACAGTATGCAACACAGTTCGACAGCAACAGCATATAACACGATTCAACAGTATGAAACACAATTCAACAGTATCCAACACAATTCAACAGTATGTAACACAATTCAACAGTATCCAACACAATTCGACAACAGGTAACACGATTCAGCAGTATCTATCACGATTTAACAAGATTCAACGTTAACTGTGTTTATCATGATTCAGCAATATGAAACACGATTCAACAGCATCTAACTCAGTTCAGTAGTATCCAGCACGATTCACGGTATTTAACGCTATTCATCAGTAACTCAAACGATCCCATGACATCTAACATGGTTCAATAGTATCAAACATATTCGAACATGGTGTTTTATCAAATTAAACTTAAAATTAATATATTCAAGAACGTTTGGTTCATGTTTGATCCATGCTTTTGGTCTGTGTGAACCAGCCTTTATAAATAGAGGATATTACATGGCCGCGCGGAGATACGAATTTTATCTTCGAGTGTTGAAAAATTATCACACGAGTGATAAATTATTCTATCACTCTGTATACAGGAGTCATCAAAGGCAGGGAGTGACACTGAAAGTGATGCAGGTAATGATCAAGTAACGCTACTGTCACCAGAGGCTGGTCCAATGTCTATGTTGCGGAACGCTCTGTTAGCTTTTCAACTACTTCCAGATAACGCTAGTGCTGGTAAGTTACTAATCCTTAGACTAGTTCATCAACATCTATCTTCTCCTTACAGTATCAACGACATAATAAGTTGGTTAGTTTGGAGATTGTGAAATTTGGTCGTCAACTTTGTCAACATCTAGCTACTTGCAGTATCAAAGCAATGATTAGTTGTAAGCACTGCACTTGTGGGATCTGGCGGGTAACTAGAAAAATCTGAGGTGTTGGACATAATTATATGCTAATGGTATAGCGTCAGCCAGTAAAATGGCACTGAGGCCTCATGGGTCAGAAGGAACTAAAGCCTGTACTAAACCATGATTAGAGTAGTTTAAGCCTGAGTGTTAGCAGCCATGAACAGTTTTTCGATCTGTTAGGCCTTTTCAGCACGGCATAGTTAAAGGGTAACTGACGTCTAAAATCAACATTTTTTGAGTGAAATCCTTCAAGGTGCTGAGAACATATCTAAAAGTTGTTTTTCTTGTGTCGCACTGGTTTTCCGAGAAATGCTAGTTTGTATGTGCGTGTTTCGGGTCGTTTTGGGGTCATTGAGCGTGGGCGCTTGTCGACTTGTCAGCGGTAAACGAAGGTAATGTGTGACATAGGTTATGGGGAGCGAGCGAGCGCTTGAATTTTTTTTGCTGTCATAAGCTCGCTTACACAGTCAAGAGCGAAAGTTACAACTTACGTTGTGTGCGATATATCGCTCCAATGATGATTTTTTTTCAGTCCAAGCCAATTCTTACCCTTATCTCTCCGCTTAACCCGTATTTTTGAGCCGCTGGTACAATGCGGCAAGTACGTGTTTTAAACTCGAATTTCTCAGAAAGCCAGCGCGATACGAGGAATTTTTTTAAATATCGTTTTCACACTCAGTTAAAGATTTTGTTTGACAAAAGTTGATTTTAGGGTTCATTTCCCCTTTAATAAACAGGTTTAGAACAGACTTAAATCCGTACGACCCATAAGGTCCCAGTGCCATCTCCATATCAGTAGCATGTATCTGCAACACTACTAACTTATTTATCATCAGCCACATCCCATATTAAGCGCAATGTTTACAATTTTGCTTATGTCTTTTTGTTTTGGTTTGATCCTGTTTGTTTGCTATGTCGTGCCGTTTTTTTGTCTAAAGGTGACTAACACTCATGGTTTGAATTGCAGGAGCGGTAGTCATCACTGATGGAGTGTTTGCACTTCCTGACGCATCAGCACTTGACTCTTTGTTGGCCCAACTTAGAGCCAGCACTGTGTGTTGTTCGTTTCTCAAGCTCGGCAGTGCCTTCCATGCTCATGGCAGGTAAATTGTTGGTTTGGATTAGTCTTGCTAGATTCCTAAACCTCTCAACACTTTAATGGCTCAATTAGAACCAACACAGTGTGTTGCTCATTTCTCAAGCTCGGCACTGCATTCCATGCTCATGGCAGGTAGGTTGTTTGTTGAGATTAGTCGAAGAAGGTGTAGCGGGCTTTAAGGAAGCTCTTTTCTTTAGCTCAGTCCAGAATTTTGAAGTGTTCAATGGAGTTGCTTTGGAGTAGTCATGAAACGAAGGTCCATAGTGTTCTTGTTGGAAGTTTAGCTCAACTCTTTCCAGTTTTCCATCTAGGAAGAATGTTTCAGCTCGCTAATGATAAAAAAACAGATCAGGTTTGTTTATCGAGAACAGACTGGGAAATCTCGTCAAGGGAATCAAGTCTGAACATAAATGCGACTGTATCAAATCGAAAATCTATTTTTAATTATTTTTTGTAGCCTTGGTTACATACCACATTGCGACATGATGCAGTTTATTGCCAAGGCAACGTCAGGTGCTTACCTTGCTAAGACTCCTGAGGTTGACAGTTCCCGTAGCAGAGAGAATGGTACCCCAGAAATGAACCTCTACCACAAGGCATTTTTCTGCTGGAGATTCCAAAGAGATTACGACCTCAGCAAGATTGACTCGTGGATGGGTATGCTTTTCTTGCTTGCTATGATCGATAGAGAAGATATTTAAAGGGGATATGTGTCGGGGGTTGAACATGAAGGGAGGGGAGGGTAGTGCTGTCATAGAAAACGATTCCAGGGAACCTAGAAAATCAAAAGTATGGACTCATTGATTGGTATACACTGCTTTTTTTACACAAAGGAGAAGAATTGTCCTATGAAGAGAGGTATGGAGGTTGAATATGAGGAGGGGAAGGGGAGCGGCACTCATTAGAAAGCCCTGTATCACAAGTCTTGAATTTTTTGGTTGAGATTGCAATGAAATCGCGGCCTCAGCAAGATAAACTCAACAACAGGGATACAGATCCACCACTTGTTTGCTAAAAGGGAGAAGAAATTGGAAGGATAAATCTATAGACCTTACATGTTTTAAAGTTTCTTCTCAACTGCAATTTAACGATTTCAAGAGAGGCTTGGAAGGAATGTGGACATGGTGGAGATGATGAGTTGAAGATTTTTGAGGAATATATCTAGAAGAGGTTGATACAGAGAGAGGATGTTAGTGGGAGTAGCAGTGAGGGCAGGAGATGAAATAGTTAGCTTAGTACAGTTTAGTCTGCGTAGCTCGCTCTTTTGGGGACCTCCTGTCCCCCAGAGAGAGCTTGCTACGCAGGTTAGGTACAGTTAAACAGTTCAACCTAAACTTGGTCAGGTTAAGTTTCATTTGTTATGCTGTTTATTGTTATCTTTCTCTGTTCTTGAGGTGCAGTTTTATTTCGAGTCTTTGGGGGTGGTTGTAATTTTTACAACTCGACAGATCCCTGGAAGTTGACAAGTTCCTCTGTGTTCTTCTTATCTTTGAATCAAGCTTTTTCCCTACTCAGTTGGCGTTTTTAGCATTTCGTAGAAGTGTACAACAAACCAGGCAAGCCTCAGCTCGGCAGTTTTAGCTGTACTTTTGTGTGTTCAAGAGAAGTAGTAGAAGTCTTAAGTAGTTGAAGGTACAGGAAAAAGATGCTAGTTCAACAATTCCGTTGTAATCGCACTGTACGTAAGTTTTTTTCCTTTTTTAGGAGAGGCAGTAGATGGAGATGAGGAGAATGATCTGCATTGGCCAAGCACTGGAAGCAGGTTGGTTTTTAAAATGTTTAATCAATGTTGTTTATATAGGTTGTCTTAAATAATGCAGGGTCCGAAATTGCGACTCGCCGGTCGCCAATGGGGCCAAAAACTGAATGTTGGCGACCAGAATTATAAAACTGGTCACCAGCTAGCGACCGACCAGTTGTCTTCTCGGAATTTGAATATCCAAGACCAAGGTAAAAGTGCTTTTTATGGAAGAAAACTGAAAGTTCCCGTGGACAGTTGTACAAAACAAAGCAACAATTATTTACCCGGCTAAAGTGGCGACCAATATTTTAAGGTAAGTCGCCAGATGGCTCCCGAAGGTAAAAGTTAATTTCGGACCTACTAATGTCATTAAACACTGAGAAGCGCCATTTTGTTAACCTCAGATAATTATAAGTCAGTCAATTAACTCCATAAGATGAATGCGTTACATACCTGTGAAATGCACTCAAAAGGAAGACTGACAATTTCTTTGCACTATTTTTTATCCCGCCCAGGTCAATGTCGTCGGCTATGAGCGAATGGGAAAAGAACGCATTGCAGCCATCCATGAGGAAGCGACAGCTTGACACGAAGCTTCACACCAGTATCAGAAGGTACACAGCGAGTTAAAACGTACAGCAAACAACTCGTCATTAGCTGAATTCTTAATTTTCGAAATAATAGAAGGTTATTGCCCATCAATTGAAACAACAAACTGTTTTTTCGTTTTGTATTTACCACCGAAAGCGTCCAAACCAAAGATTCAAAACTACTACCTATAATGTTTTAGGGTGCATTATTATCCTAGGTTATGTCATAATTACTGGTCACATTAAAACATTAGCACGATTTTTAACGTGTGGGTAAGTTTCCTGCCGGAAGCTAAAATGCTATTCAATTAATGCTTGTTTTATTTCCTTCTTTTAACTGTTCTTCAGTTAATGGAAAACTCCAGCTGCAATTATAACACAGAATCAAACAAAGTCGATTGTAAACGTAAACCTGAGGATAGAGTACCTCGAACAAACAGCTCCTTCAGTTAGTGGAAAACTCAAGATACAATTGTAACACAGTACCAAACAACGTTGATTATAAACGTAAACCTGAGCTCAAGTGTAGGAAGTTTAAAATCTCTGATATAAATTGAAGATAAAAGTGTTTTCATATTCTGTTTTTTTTTTAAACAAAATTTACTTCAATTTACACTTAAGTTTGATCGGACAAAAGCATGTTTTGTGATCATCTTCAGAGGCGTCAACTCTGTCATGTTGTAAGAGAAACCGGGAATAAAATGGCTACAGAAGGAATCGAAACAATAGTCCCCCGAAGGTGCTCTTAGTAGTGAGCTACTGAGGCAATCACAACTAACTTACTGGAACTAACTAGCCCAGGGTTCTCAAATTGTCCCATAGCAGGTTAAAGCTGCAATGTAGAGCGACTGGATTCTAAAAGAGCAAGACAAACTGTAACCCAGTTATAGTAAGGGATCCTGAGGCGTACAGTACCTACAAGCCCCAGATCACAGTGCCCTCAAAGTCACCAAATGCGATAAACAGCGCTATAAGATGTGTTCGGTTCCTTAATCTAAACTAACTTCTTCAACAGAACCATGACAGTTCTTGTTTAACATGCAGAACTTTTGGGTTCAAATTATTTTTATTCTATGCTAGTTGGAAGTGGTTACGCAACTTTTTGAGGCGTCTAAATCACTGAAAGAGGCAGCTCCATCGGCCGCCAGCCGGCTTGCCTGCAGTTCTCTCAGAAAAATGAACTACTCTAACTTAAGTTTGTTACATTATTTTAGTGTGTTGTCTGTGCGACTTCGAGAAGGATATTCCATTCAGGATATTTCGTTCACAAAAGGTGTGTGAATTTTGGTTTTTGTCTGAAAGTACATTTGTTTTTATTTTGTTTTTGTTTCTTTTTTGTACCTTTATGAGAGTGTGTGTTTACTATTGATATTTTGACAATTTTATCGTAATATATTGTTGCTAAAATGCAGTTTCTGTTTATTTCAAGTATACAAGAAGAACGTTTTGATACGTTTTACATTCTTGTAGTTCATAGAGAAACGCGGAAGCCAAGAAAAGTTGAGAAAACATTCTTCTACAGTTTGGCATACAAAAAGCAGAATCTTTTTGGTTTTGCGAATGTTTTTTCTTTTCTTTTAAGTTGCTTATCATTTGATTTTAGGTGGAAAGCAGCTAGAAGTGCGGTTGGCCCTTCCATGGAAGCAACATGTACAGATTGACTACATAGCAACAGCGGTGGGTCATCTTAACTTTTTGATGTCGGACAATGTGCCCTTATCAGGTATTCCCGAAATTCCCGAAACATCCGTCCCAAACAAAGGACTCCAGGACTTCATCTCCTCTTATTGCTGTCGTATAATGCCCTTATTAAGCACTTCCAAAGAGCTAACATTTGCCAATTCGGACTTCAGTCGCACCTGCCCTTATTACTGTCGTACAAAGCCCTAATCCAACACTTCCAAAGGTCATTCTAGCCTTCGTCCCTACCAAAGACTCCAGGCCCCCTCCCTATATTGCTGTCACACAATCTCCTAACAAACACTTCCAAAGACTGCCTCATTATACGTCCTTTGCAAAGATTCCAGGTGTCCCTCCCTATATTGCTGTCACACAATTTCCTATCAAACACTTTCAAAAACCGCCTCATCATACGTCCTTTACAAAGATTCCAGGTGTCCCTCCCTATATTGCTGTCACACAATCTCCTATCAAACACTTCCAAAGACTGCCTCATCATACGTCCTTTACAAAGATTCCAGGTGTCCCTCCCTATATTGCTGTCACACAATCTCCTAACAAACACTTTCAAAAACCGCCTCATCATACGTCCTTTACAAAGATTCCAGGTGTCCCTCCCTATATTGCTGTCACACAATGTCCTATCAAACACTTTCAAAACCCGCCTCATCATACGTCCTTTACAAAGATTCCAGGTGTCCCTCCCTATATTGCTGTC
>JAOBAT010141851.1:0-34126 GCA_026413305.1 Hydrozoanthus tunicans
TGGTTGGAATCAAAGCGGGAAAATTTTAGAAACCTTTTGCAAGTGTTTTCGTTCGAATCGGTGAAAGTCATATTGGGGGTTTGAGAGAGGATGGGCTGGTGCATTCTAATTTCCCTTGCCATATTTTCTTTCAGCCCTGCCCTTTCAAATGCACAAAATAACGTGGCCCTTGAAGAGTCAGAACATCAAATAACATGACCCACCCCCCAACTCGAAACAATATTACTGCAATCTCTTACCTCACTCTTCAGAGCAAATATCGAGTTGCCATCTAACTGTTACAGTAGCATTGATAGCTCCACCAGTGAATCAGAGGATTCTCATCTACAATAGTGTAAAATCCGTCTTGTTTGTTTATTTATACGTCTGTTAGTTGAATAAGAACGTGGAGTTTAGACGTAAGAAATGCACTTGTGAAAAAAATCGCAATAGTCTTGTTGAATTTAGATTCCCGAAACTGCGGCTCCCGATTGGACGAGAGTCACATTGGTAATTCGTAAGTATTTCGGGTTGGTATCAGAGTATAGACTTGTAAAAGCTAAGACATAGAATAATTGTTTTATTTCAAGAAAACGACCAACGCAATTTTCTTAGTCAAAGAAACTGGCTATTTCTAGTGAATACTTCAAGCTCTAGGCGGCAATTTAGTGAAGCGAGCTCTCCTGGTGGAGCGTTTTCAGGCACGTCTGTCTTTAATAACAAGCAATACCAGTTTAGAACTTAGAAACAGCTCCTTTGAGCTGTCTAGGAATAACTGTGCAATATTCCTCCTCAGCATGGGTGGGTTCGTCTTCGTACGCGTTAACATTCATCTTGGGTCCCTTCGCCGGTGCTGCTTGCAGAAAATTTGGTTGCAGCCTTACGGCGATTATGGGAGGCGTATTATTCGGCCTTGGGTTGTTCCTCTCCGCGTATGTGGATACAATTTCCAAGATTTACGTCACGTACTCGTTATTGGTTGCTATTGGAAGTAGTTGCGTTTATTATTCATCAGTTTTGGTTTTGAGTGACTATTTTTCAAAGAACTTGGCATTAGCCAATGGGATTGCACTGTCGGGCGTTGGAATCGGAACCACGGCAATGGCACCAGCGTGTGATTTTCTTCTTGCATATTTCAAATGGAGAATGACTTTGAAGATCATGAGTTCAATATCCTTAGTACTTGTGTTCAGCGGTTTCCTGTACTACTTAGTGCCAGCGCCGAGAAAGCAAAAAGACTTTGTTGAGAAGGCCTGTGAACAAAAACTGTTGGACTTTTCCGTGTTTCGAAACAAGGCCTATCTCATCTGGACAGTGGTGCTGGGACTCGTCTTGTTTGGATTTTATGTACCTTATGTGCATTTAGTGAGTAGCAGGCGTGTTAACCATAGGTGTGATTAGACGTGGCTAAAACAGAAGTGTAAAGTTCTACATATTACTCTGCCCGCAAACTGCAACAGTCCCCTCCCCCTACCTACCCCCCCCCCCGAATCATGGCTTGATCAACGCTTGTTCTGTAGTTCACACAGAACCTATTTAAGTTTTAGCTTTTGTAAACATGTTTAGTAAAGGTCGAACAACCACACGCTATTTTTTGTAAGAAGAATTTTATAAGAACAACGAGGCTTAAATTGGCAAGACTTAGGCTCGGGTTCTGTTGCTAAGCTTCGATTTTTAACTTGACATTTATAGAAAGAAATAGAAAGTGGCTCGCAATAATAGTTTTTCTCCTTTATTCAGTTATTTTTTCTTGACCTGAAGTTAGTTCCTCGTAATTCGTTTTCAAATTCACTCATGCATTGCAGCCCTTTCTGCTT
This sequence comes from Hydrozoanthus tunicans, assembly GCA_026413305.1. NCBI lineage: Eukaryota > Metazoa > Cnidaria > Anthozoa > Zoantharia > Hydrozoanthidae > Hydrozoanthus > Hydrozoanthus tunicans. The sequence continues at coordinate 1,797 of JAOBAT010141851.1, forward strand.
AGTTTTTACTCGAAGCCAAGTTAAGGACAATGAGCCTCGGCCAAATTTACTGGTTCTTATAAAAAAGGCGCGTACTTGTTTCTTAATCTAATCATATACAAGACTACCTATCCCGCTAGTTCTTGTTTTATGCCCCATTTGAAAAGCTTATTGGTAGCTTAAAAGTCTAACAGCCTCAAAAATATTAATGCTTAAAGCTTCTAAAAAATATATTGTAGATACGTAGATACAAACCTCCATCGCGGTAATATCCTTTTTACCTCTAACTATTTCGTAAAACTTCCGAAAATAGTAAAATAGTTGATGCAACCTTAATTTAAAAGTTCTTGTTTTCTTTAGATTTTCTACCTTCTTTCATGCAATTGGTCATGATTGATCTTCGTATCTTTAAGCGCTTACACACTTTGTGAAGGCAGTGAAAAAATAATCCTTGTAACTTTAACTAGCTATTGCTAACTGATTCATATTCTTCTTAAACAGGTTCGCCATTGCAACGATTTGAAAATCCCCAGAAACCAAGGCGTTATCCTTGTCGGTTACATCGCCATTTCCCAAACTGTTGGAAAGCTGTTGTTCGGCCATCTCGCCGATCACCCGCGTGTAAACCGCGTGTACCTGTTCCAAGCGGGCTTACTCGCGTGTGGAGTTTTGACGACCCTTCTTCCGGTGCTGACATCACACACAGCGTTACTCGTCTACTGCTGGCTGTACGGTATCGGGGATGGTTGTTTTGTGGTTATGATAGCAGTTTTAACAGGTGATGTTGTTGGACAGAGTAAATTTGCTTCTGCTCTTGGATTTCTGTATTTCAACACTGGAGTGTCGATGATGATGGGACCCACCGTTGCAGGTGAGATAAAAGGGAGTTGAAGATACGAGTACACCAACACCGACGACGACGGCAGAAAACAAAAGGGAATACAAAAGCTGCACATTGGAATGCACCGTGCGTGCCACCCGCACGTCGTCGTTTTACGACTACAAGAACGACCTGTAGAAAATTTCGTTCGTCTTCTTGAATTTGAAAAAGATTTCACCTTTTTCTTTTCGCAAAGCCGGAACTCGGCCGAGAAGAAAGCGAACTAACCATACGTGGTCAGAAGGGGCAAGCAAGGAGGAAATGTGTTTTTTGTAAGCCGTCGTCGTCGTCGAAATTGCCGTTCTTGTATCTTAAACAAACTAAAATCTTGTCCAGCCTCGTTCCCAGGGCCGTTCTCTGTCCTCTCTTCGGAGAAGAGCCCTGGGAACAAGGTTAACGTTGAGCTTTGTCTATCGGTCATTCTGTTATTAGGCTGGAGGTTCTTGTTCAAACGGGTTGTGTATTAAACTTCTGCATCATTTTTTTCTTCTTGGGGGGTGGGCTTAACTTGGAGGACATTTTTAAACAGGTACGGCCCATAATACTAACACATTCTCTTGCATGAATTTTATCACTCATATATACATTCTCATATCTTACTCCACAGGTTGGATTTATGATCATTACCAGACGTACAACCCGGCCTTCTTCATAGCAGGAGCCTTAAACGTGCTCGGAGTTTGCTTGGTGTTTATTATACCGTTTTTACTTCCGGTGGAAGTTGAGAAAGACTGGTCCTCCCGTCAAAGACGATATTCTTACACAGTTCACGGTTCCGGCTCAGATATTTCTTGTGACTCTAACACTAAAACTTCATTTTTGCAATCTGACTCAGAATCTGAAAGTAGCAAGGATAACTCACCGAAGAACGTGATTGTTAGGTTACAGGAACTTGAGGAGCTTGTCAGCCTTGGAGAGAAAACTAACATTGGCTCACAAAGCAACATTAGGGGCAGCCTTTTGTCCATACCGAAACGAATGAGTCAATTTGATGTACTCACGGCAATCAGCTATCATAACAGAGAACCTCTTTGGCTTACTCTGGCTTCACTTGAACGTGAAACCGTGCTATAGTGGCGGGACAAATAGTTTAATAAGATTCTAATAATATTTATTGTAGCAAGAATGTTTTGTATTTATCAGAATAACTTGGACGGGTTTGCAAGGGCTTGCAACAGAACTGCAAAGCTGTAGCTAGGTAAATTTAGGGAGGGAGATTCGTGCGAACTTACTCTCTGATAATCTAAAAATACTTAAAAAAGCTCGTTATGTGAAAATGTAATTCCTGCTCATAGGATACATGTATGCTAGCAAAGTAGAACAATTTTTGTAATTATCATAATATAAAACTAGGCCAACCACTGTCTTCGCGGTTAACAAACTGATTTTTAAACTCGAAGAATCTCTCTTATCTTTTGGTGCCTAGGTGGCACATGTGGCCTTCGCCAGGGATCTCCATTTCAGACTATCCTTTGCGTTTTACTAGCCTTCTCCCATGTCAGTCTTTCTGTTTCAGTTCTGCCTCGATATGTCTCCACCATCCATATTGTTTTTAGCCTGCCCCTGTTACACTTCCCCATTTCAATCCACCTTATAGTGCCACTCTTGCCCACCCACTTGACACCGGAGAGAATTCAAGTTTCTTTTCCGCCTTCACGGCGGATGCTTATTTACCGTTATAGTGGGTTGAATTGAGAGCGGCGTTTTTGGCGCCATTTTTTGCTTAAGCTGTACGCGCGCTATCACGGCAGACGCACGCAGGGAAAATGGCGCGAAAAATAAATTTAAAAAGCTCATACGTAGACAAACCTTTTTGTAGCTGTTTAGGTCACTACAACTGAATAGGAGCAATTGAAAAGCATGGCATCGTCCAAGGACGCTTTTGGAAGCTCTCTAAGAGCAGACTTCTGCTGACGTCGATCCCTATCTTTGTTTTCCTCCTGTAAAGCTACGGCAGTAACACTTCATGCAACGTTGCGCGTGTTTGAACTTTTACGTGTGGCCACACGGTGAAATCGTTGCTTGCAATGTTGCAGGAGTAGCATCGGTTTCAACTCCGCACAACGTTGCGTGCAACAGTTGCAGAGTTGACTACACGGTGCAATTCTTTAGTTGCAAGCACAATGCATTGTGCATCATGTAGCCAGACCTTTATGTTAAACTAACTTTGCTCCCACTGAAATGTGTTACGTAGATAGTTGTAGTTTGTACTGGTACATAACGAACAAGAATAATTTGAACAAAAATGATGCTCTCAATGACTGAATAATCAAAGAGTGATCATCGGCAACTCAGTATTTTCTTATAAAAGTTATTCGATACAGTCGAGGGAACAATACCGGTCGGTACTTTCCATACGTGCAATCGAAGAGATTACTGATAAATTGATAATGACTGTTCAATCAGTGAGAAGCACGAAAAGCGTGACAAAATTACTAAAACGTTTCAATCAATCAATCGTTTTATTGGCCCTATTGCAGTTTCCTGAAACTGAATTACGGGGTGTTTACATACAACTAGAGAAAAGCCAAGAAGAAAACGAATACACGATTTATAAGACCTGATGGTTAACTGTGATAAATCTGTTCATTCTACCCATTTTCCCGACAGACGGGATGTGAGATTGACCGGATCGTAAGTTGTATTGGTGCTGTTTTTTGGTAGTCTGTCTGAAAATGCCAGAAATTAACACAGGTTTTAGTATAGTTTTTGCAAACAATTATTCTCCGTGATGAAAGTGAATCCGGGTTGGCAAGTTGGAATGCTTCGTGGTAAGGAACGTGCGGGTATATTATTCTCAGTGCTTTTCTCTGGATAGATTCAAGCATGTCACTGGATATACGGGAAGTCCGCCTTCACCAGGGAGGTGTATTCGAGTACGGAAAGTATTAAGCTTTAATACACCACCACTACCAGGTCTGCTGGACACAACCCACTCTTTTTTAACACTCGGCTAAGGCCAAATAGTCTCTTATTTGCTTTGCTGTATATGTAGTCAGTGTTCGTTCCATGATAAGTTGTTGGTAATGATGACACCCAAAAGTTTATGAGACTCCTTCAATGAGGCTACCTCCAACATGGAAGGAGCTGAGAACTGTAGTTTTATGCTGGAAAAAGTCCACAGTCCACAGAGTTGGCTACCTGTTTCATTGGCAAGTCCAAGCCTTGCTATGCCCCATTTTCCTCCAACTTAAAAATACATTCTGACCTCGAACCTGGAAAAAGGCAATCTAACAGCATGAGTTGCGTTACTCAGTGGATTTAGATTATCTTCACGCGTCAGGGCAATAGGCACTTCTTACTACCATCTGGAGATGTTCTCTCTTGGATCTGAAGGTCTGGTGTTGGTACTTTTTCAAAAATGACAATCTGTTTTTATTTCTGGACAAGAATTAATAATTTTTTGGCAGGACTTGAACCTATTCCAGGTTTGCCCACAGAAATTTTGAGCTGATCAGGAAGGGTGAGCTTAATTGATATCACCATGAGGGGTTGGTTTTTGTTTGCATATCGCCATCAAGAGAAGAGTATTCATTTAAGTTTGACCATCTGCACAATGCTTGTACAACATTACCATTGGATGGTGAGGATTACCAACGATTAGGGGTTTTTGGTTTTTGGCCTATGTAACTCAACCATTTTTAAATGAATGATTGGCTTGTGATTTCTGTCATTTCAACTGTATTTACACACTTGCACTTGAAATGGCAGAAACCATAAGTCAGTTATTCATGATTATTTCAACACACAGCTTTTAAAAATCAGTTTTAAGACCAATCATTTGTTGGTTACAATGGACACAAAACTAGGCACAGAGTTGGAGAACTTTGCTGGCCACTTTATTTAATAAATACTTAGAAATCTGTTTTCTTTTTTGGAGAAACAGCTCTTCAAGCTTAATAAATATACATGCAAAGTACAAAAGTCAATTCATCTGAACATGATTATCAAACACTGGCAGTTTTAAGTCTTTTATGACTAAGCAGAAGTTCTGAGTAGGCTGATACCAGCTCACCCAATTAGTTTCAAGTTATTTTGAAAAGAAATTAGTTTTTCATAACCTCTAAAAAAGTCTGCTGCAATATAAAGATGGCAACACTGACCAAATTGCTGCAAACTTGACAGATCAGTACAAAATCGCTTCTCACTTCCTATTTACACTAATTTTACTTCATTGCTTTTGTGGCTAAAATTCTATTGATAAAATCATGATTAGTGGTTTTAGTTGAGTGGAGGCAGTTTTTAAAACGTCCTAATGCTTAGCTTTGATTTATGGTGCTTTTCCAACGAAGACTGAGGTACTGCAACAAACGGGCAGACTCTATAAGCCATCCTAGATCATGTTCAGAATCCAATGCTGCAAAAGTCTGTTTGCTTCCAATCACAGTCTCACTTCTTCTGCAGCCTAAAGAGCATAAGTCAAAAGATACTTTAAAGTAAACAACAACAAAAAAACTACTCAATGAATAAAATTTCACAATTTTGCAAAACCAGTCAGAAGGAACATCTAAACATGCTTCTGGTGTATTTTACTTTAAATTGATAAGGGTAAAACTATACAAAAATTGAAGACTTAATTTCGAATTTGTCAAATGTTTTGTTTAAGATATCTAATTTTCACAGATCTGCCATCCAGGAACCATTAGCAATTATCAGATTCAGCTGAAGTAAAATGGCAGGTGAATGGTGGAAGTAGACTAACAAGGTTTTAAAAAGATTTAAAGGTAAAACTACAAAAACATAAAAAAGGACAAAGTTAGTGATAAAAACTGGTGTTTTGGTGCATCTAGTGCCATTGTCAAGGTTACAAGTCTAGATGCACAGAAACTTCAGTTTTAACCACTAACTTTTCTTGTTTCGTGTATTTCAAAATCATTTCTTATAAATTCAAATTGCAGATTACTAAAACTGATGCTGAGTACTGTTTATGTCCTTATTGTTGTCATCTTTAATATCTTCACTTAGTAAGATTGTCGTTCCATAATTGATCATCTACCAGGAAAGGCACATCCTTTAAGAGAGGCTTCTAAATTACCATCATTTATTCACATTGTGAATGTAGATGAGTTTAATATCTTGCAAGCTTAAAAACCTTACAAGAATGGACAAGTCAAGAAATCCTTGCCAGCTTTTCTACCAAGAGTTAACACAAGGAAAACACAATCCAGGGACCTCAAGAAGAGATACAAGGATAACCTTAAGGAAAACCTCAAATGGGCAGGCACTGAACCGAAGGAACTGGACACTGCTGTGAGCAATAGGTCTGGATGGCAAGCAACCACCAAGAGCGCTACTAGAAACTTTGAGAACTGCTGCCTGTGTATTGCATCAGCAAGAGATTGCCAAAAAGAGCAGCAAACAACTCAGTCACAACCAAAGGCACACCACTTTGATGCCCAATCTGCAATCGCATATGTGCTTAAACTTTGGTCTTCAAAGCCACATTGCACACCACTGACATTTATCACTAATCTATCACTAAAAATTACAGCTGATGGATCCAAACCAACAATTTGTTTTGTGTTATGTTAATGTCATTCTCGCTTTCGAGAGACAACCTATTACTATTATCATTATTATTATCCCATAAAACAACCACTTTTCCTGGGCAGGTGTTGGTCCAACTAAAAGCACTTCAATCATACCTGCAAAGCTGCAGTCTCTTTCCTCAGTTCCTGTATAACCAGGGCCAGTGCTTCAGGGTTAACTCCGGATTCACACAACTTAACACAAATGGCCAGCGTTTCGGGGTCAAGTCCAGTATTCAACAGTTGCGATATCTCCATCAAAGCTGACAATAAAACAAATGATTATCATTATTAGCACTAATGAACAGTTAAAATTCAGTTAGGCAAAAATCACCCAAAATTTTATAAATGCCAGGTGTACTAAGTCCATGAAAACTGATGACAAATCGGTGACAATCGAACCTAATTAATCGATTGATATTGAATACTCGATCACCAATAGATCACTGAAAAGATTGTGATATTCCTCGATAGATTTTTGAAAAATAACATGTTTAGTACAGGCCTGGGAAGATTCCATAGCAATTGATGCCAATCGAAGATACAGTTCAGGGTTTTCTGTGTGATAATTCTATTAGTCATCGACCGATTGATACCAATCGATGGCAATTAAGCGATTTTCATCAACTGTTATCGATATTTTCGATTGATTTTCGACCATCGATTTCATCGAGTTAGTCCGCCAGGATAAATGTTACTCTTGCAATATTTGAAATACTAATAATTTTATTTGAGAATTCCTTTTACATGTCTTTATGTCATGGAGTTTTCTAGCAACACTTTCTCATTCCAGAACATTAAACACAGACATTGGACTTTAATTTCAAACAAGATTAATGGCAAGAGGATGACGTACTTCTACGCTTGCTTTGGCAACACTAATTAGATACTGAAAACGCCACAAAATGGTCAATCGGTTTATGCCAGTAAAGCATCAAATTTCATAAGGATTCTCAATTACGAGAATTTTGAGTTTTCTAAAATTTATAGCTTAAAAACCAATGCAAGCCGATCATATTAGTATTCAGATTATGTACACTGAGCAAAACAGTACTGTTTTTCTCTGTTCTATTTTATACTGTAAGATTGAAAAAATTGATCATTTAATACTAGCACAATTGATGGTAATAGGTGGCCCTACATACTGTGCAGTTTCTTTTAAAACTAAAACACAAAAAGAAGTCAATAAAAGCGTACTTTCCATCGCTTCTCGTGCCGATGACACCCTTTCTTTAGCTTCCGCCATCTTGCTATCGTTGGAAATCAACATAGAGTCAGCGGTTTTTAACTTGAGATAAGAAAAGAGATTTTCCACAGGGGTTGCAACAAAACCGTATATACTGAGTCAAACTTTTTCCACTTTTCTCTTCAAAGACAACATTTTAGAAACTTAGTTACTATACGTTGTTTTATTTCTGATAGAAAAGCATTCAAGAGAGCTGAAGCTATATATTTTGAAATATTCCTTTTGATTGTTCTGTAAATTCTCCCAACTTCCTAATCTCGTGTCCATTTCCCCAGGCGCCAAAATTCAAAATGTTGTCTTCCATTTATTCGTTCGGCGATCAGCAAACTTAAAAAAGATGCGTTATTGAGGATTTATATTTCTTGAAAATATTTTCGTGAAAACCACTGATTTTTCTTTTACCTCATATCCAAAATGACAGACAGCGTTTCCATGTCATCGTTATCCTCTTTAGATATTACTAGAAATCCTTTTGAAAGTACTCAAGATCGGCTCAACTTTCCCGGTTACAGCCCTTCGATGTTCGTCAAACAAGACACCCCCGCCAGTGAACGAGTAAGTGTATTGTGCTTCAGGTACCGTTGTCTTTGCTTATAACAGTTTTATTCATAAAATATCAAGCCTGATTTTAAATGTTATGCCAATTTTATGGCCAAAACAAAACATGTTCTGATAAAAATAATGATCTTGTTTAGGTTTGTTTGCGCTGCATATTTTTCTGATCTTCAATACTGTGACTAGTTATGGCCGTGTACTGAATAAGTGTTTATGTTCATCAATGGATATTTGACTTTGTTTGCAGAAAAAGAAAAGTTTCAAATGGGATATTGATCAAATTTCAATTTTAGTAAGTACTCAATACTAATTTGTCTTGTTTGATACAGTAATATGCTAAATAATTTTCAACGGTTCATTCGTTTATCTCATTTGAATAACTCATGATGAAATATAAAGACAGAAATATCTCTCGAATTTCTCCTCATAATTTAGTGTTGGTCGTTTGAAACATTTGTAACAAAACTTGTTCAAGTACTAACAGACGGTTCAGTATCTGTAAAAAGGTTTTAAAACAGTCTACTCTGTGCTGTGCACTGAAGTGTGAATAACACAAAAAAATCTACCAGTTAGACATAAGACAGTTTTTCAATGACATTAAAAATGCAAGCCACACAACGTGAACATGTTCCTACTACTGTACAACAGCATCTCTGTAAATCAAGAACGTTTTTGAACCAGGTTTTTCAGAACCAAAAGTAAGAACTGGAATCATTAATTATGAAAGCTATAAGTAAATCTCCCTGCAGCAACATCTCCCCCATTCACTTACTGTGGTAATTAATGAATGCTGATGTCAGATTTGATGTTAAATTTTACTTTATTTCTAGTATCCAGCGGAAATAGAAGAACATCCTCACCAGGACTACAGCAGCACCAGTCCAGGTTTAAGGTATGACACCAAAAACTGTATACTGACTACTGTGCATATAGATCTACTTACTTAACTCTTTGCTCAGTGATGAGCACAGGCCACTGACAAAATCCCACCCACCAGACCAATGTGTCAATACTCTAACCCAGGATTTTTCAAGGGGGGGGGGGCCACACTGCTCCAAAGTAAGGATGCTTGCTAGACTTTCATGTCGTTTTTGCCACAAAAAGATTACAAAAGGTTGGGGGGGAAGGTCACAGGTATCCTAGGACCCCCTGTCTAAGCCCCTGCTCTGGCCTATTGTAATGTTTATCTCAACTTTCTTTCTTTATTTAATTTTTTGTAAACAGGGATACTGAAAAGCTGAAAGCTGAGAAAGATGCTGAAGAGGTAATGTTATATGGCAGAGCTATGTGCTTCACTTCAGTTAATTTCAAACCCCTATGATTTTGGTTTACAAAAAATTTGCTTGTGTTTCTCTGTTTAAATTAACTCCTTGGTGTACATGCAATCTTATGAGTAGGACAAATACTTCTCTCACTGTTTCTTAAATAAAGTTACACAGAAGTGATGTCTTTTGGAGTAAAGTGGATTAAAAGAGTCACACTGAAATTAAAATTTAAAAAGTAGATATTCACATGTATTTACATACAAAATTTTTATTCATACAAACATACTTAAAGAAGATACTGTCTATCTACTTAAAAACAATATTTACTATTATTTATGATTTTTATGTTCAATTTTATCTTCCAGTACTTCTCCCAGAGTTCAATTGTGCCTTCCCCTTGGACTCCGGATCGATCTTTGAAACGTGTCACATTTTCTCCTTTACCTCCGACCACAGCCTGTAAGCAACATGATATTTAATTATGATGTTGGGTCGCCAATTTAGTTGAGTTTGCAAGGTCATTTATTAATCGTTTTTTAAAAAGCCAGAAATTCAAAATCCAAACAAACATTTTTCTACAGATATCAGTGCTTGTAATAGCACTGGAGACTCATCATATTTGTCACCAAACAGTTCTGCTGTGCTTCCTAGAGCAGGTATGTGAATATAATTATTATGCTATTGATAATTGTTTGATTTTTTTTTGTTTAAATGAAATTAAAGGGGAACTGAACCCTAAAATCAACTTTTGTCAAACAAAATATTTAACTTAGTGTAAAAATGGTGTTAAAAAAGATTCCTCATACTGTGCTGATTTTCTGAGAAATTCGAGTTTAAAACATGTTATTTGTTGCATTGTACCAGTGGCTTAGAAATAACAATTAAGCTGAGAATCAGTGAGGCTATGACATCAGATAAGGGTAAGAATTGGCTCGGATGGAAAAAATTCATCATTGGTGTGAGATATCACACACAACAAATGTTGTAACTTTCACTCTTGACTGTGTAAGCGAGCTTATGACAACTAAAACTGCTCACACACTCGCTTGCTCCCAATAACCTATGTCACACTTTACCTTCATTTGCTGCTGACAAGTCGACAAGTGCCCATGCTCAATGACCCCAAATGACCTGAAACACACACATACAAACTAGAACTTCTGGGAAAACAGCTCAACACAAGAAAAGAAAGTTTTAGATATGTTCACAACATCTTAAGGATTTCATTAAAAAAATGTTGATTTTAGAATTCAGTTCCCCTTTAAGATTCAAACCAGTTTGATATTTTTAACTAATTGTTTTTAGTTTTTAAAATTGATGATTCACTGCAATAATGAGTAACAAAAAAAAATTATTTTTGGGGGAGGGTAGCAAAGGGAAAAAATTCACCTGCTCCTCCCCCAATAAAACAGTTGTCCCACTCCTTCTTCCTCCCCTGTCACTGCTACCCTCCCTTCTTCTCCCTTTTTACTCCTGGACTTCTGTCCCCTCTCTACAGTTCTATTCTCTTAATTACACACTACAGGATATTCTTTTCAATTTCTGGTGACAGTATAACTCTGACATTAGAAATGCTTCACTCGTCTGTTGACTGTAATACTTGAATTTGTATTGTATTGTGCTACAATTGAACAGTGTGGCTGGCACTTTGAGTTCCAGATAAATACTGTATTTGCTGTCACTTCATATGCTTTTTCAAATTTGAATATAAAAATGTGTTTTGGTGAATTCATGTTATTATTTTTGTTGTGTTTGTGTCCCTGGAATAGTTGGAAGTCAAACCCATATCAGCTTTCCAAATGATCTAGATTTGGAAAACCTTTTAGGTAAGTTAACAAAAATCTGAAAACTCTTTTCCTGAGATAAACTTAAAAAAATCTAAGCTTAATACAAACTAAACAAATAATTTTTATCTCTATTTCTAAAGCCTGGGACACACTAGGCAGTTTTATGTGCCAATCACTGCGATTGGCGAAATTCGTTTAAATTCGCTTAGTGTGTCATCTATTGTGACAGCGACTGGCATATAAAATTGCCAATATCTAGCATGTCAGATACAAGTGATTAAAGTCGCCATGGTTCGCAGGCGATCAACTTCGCTGCGATCAACATATAAAATTGCCTAGTGTGTCTCCTACTTTAAAAGGGTAAATCATTTAGTTCCATCCAGTTTATCACTGGGTCCAGTTATTCAAAAGAAGATTAACCCTAATCAAGGGTTGATTACCATGTTGACCAATAGGTTTGTTAAGAGTTTACCCTGGCTAATTTAAAGTTAATCCATGGTTTTTCAACAACTTGCCCCTGGTATATAAACTTTTTGGCATTTTAATACAATTGCCTAGTGGAATTTCAGTTATGCAATAGTTTTTTCATTTTGTGTTGGTGATGGAAAGTCCTTTGTATAAAATAACTCAAGGTTTGGATTTTTAAAAAGTCTTCATTAATTTTTTTAGCGTCCTTATAATTAGGCATTTTGTGTCTTTTTACTTTACAACTTATATAAACTGACCTTAGTAACCAGTAGTTTTACCCCCAAAAATTAAAAACTAAAACTGAACTTTACGAACTTGTACAAAAAGAAATTTATATAATTTTTTTATTTAAGGTATTTTAATTGAAAATATTTTTCCCAACAGGAACTGAGGTGTACAATAATTACAGTGTTAATGAATCAGATGACAATAAGGAAATGTCAGTTTCATCTCTACGTCGAAAGCTCTTTGCTCAGTGTGATTTGTCCTCTCCAGCTAAAGTAAAGAATGGTAATTCATACACAGAGGAACACATACTGAAGTAAGAGCCTTAATTTGTGTCATTTCCTGCAACACCTTCAGTTTTATTTAAGACAATATTAGAATCAGTCTATTTATTTTTTATTGCTCTTTCTCAGTTTGTGTTAAGGTGGTATTCACAAATCCCCAAATTTTTTTTAATGTCCAATGGACATTAAGATCCAATTCCCTCCCCCCTTCCCTCCTTAATGTCCACTCCATATATTTGTTGTAAAGTCAAGTACAAAATAGTAATTAATAAATTGCAAAATTTAATACGATACAGATATACCCAGATTTGGTGTCCAAGTGTTAGTCCACACACAAACATCGGCACTAATATACTTCCAAAATTTTATTTTGAGAGAAGAATTTTTTTAAAAACAATGAACAAGGCAAACGTTTGAGTTCTCTGAGGCCTACCAGCTTTTGACAATGACTTCAGTGAGATGCAGAAACATTGTTCAATCATAATTAAATGTACCAATTTTTATTGGCATAATTTAGTGTAAGTATTGTTGTTATTTTTATATTATTAAAAGGTAACTGTTAAAAAAATTCGATCTTAACATCCATGCCTAGACCCCCTCCCCCCTTAATGTCCATTGGATGTTAAAATTTTTTTTTTTGACTTGTTGATGCCCCCTAACTCAGATTGTAACACAGTTAAAGTGTTCAATTCTTTACCGATCTTTTTCAGCTTACTATCTTTAGTAATTGTGAGAAATATCTGTTAATGATAAACCTGATTAGTAACGTTAATTTCACAGGTCAATATTAAAAAGCCCCAAAAGTCCAAATTGGGTAAGTGACATGCAACACGTAATGCAGATTTTTACATGTTTATTGCTTGTTTATCAGTTCATCAAAAAAGTGTTTTTATGGTTCTGTAATTTAAATAGTTTTTATAGTTCAAAACCATTGTTATGGAAAGGGTATAACTTTGTCTTGTATGACTTTTATTTTCGTATATCAATTTTTACGTTTTTTTTTTACTTATTAAATCCCAGATCACGTCAAGTCCACTTTCCAACAAGAAGAAAAGTCCTGATGTATTTAGTCCATTGCTTTCTGATGGGGTAGCCAGTCCAGATATATCACCTATTAAACAACCGCCAAGAATGCTGGTAGACGCCAATAACAACAAAACACCCACAAGAAAATCATTAAGTCCATTGGAGGTGTCCTATAATGTTATGGAGTCATCAGACATTGCCATTGGCCAAAACTCTATCGCGTTGCCTGATTTGTCACCAATAAAAGGTGAGAGTTATCTGAGTTTTCCTGGGTTCTATTTAAAAATAACGTTTCCTTTCCCGCTTTTGTAAAGGGCACAGTAATTTTATCGTGCTGGTGCGGAGTTTGTTTTGAAAGCCACTACACTGCAGTCTTACACAACGAGCCATGAATGTGAATCACAACGTAAACAACATGGCGATTGTCTTTTTGTCCGTGGCGGAAAACGTTTCATAATTTTGATACAAAAAATAATTCCAGCTCTGAAAACTCTAGATTTTCGTTGTCAGTTCAAATAAACTTTCGCTACTTTTGTTTATAATTTACATTATCGGCAATTTAAATGGAGAAAGAAAGTATTTGTTCAGGTTCGTACAGTCGATCATTTTAAGATTGTTTTGAGGGTGTGTTCACGTTCATAGAAGAAGAGCGTTCCTTGTTGTTATACTTCGTTTAACATTCCCTTTCATGGTTGCAAACTTCTCCTGAGAAAAGCGAGAAACAAACAATGTATAGCAAAAATTAAAAAAAAAAAGAAACAGATCAGTCATTTAAAATGCCTGGAAAATTGTAGTTTGTTTGTTTGCTCAGAGTGCACAAATCCTGTACACATGTGTTGTACACCTTTCAACAATGTCAGTAGTTTTAAAAGTGACTTGAGTTAAACTTATTTAAAAAGCTAGAAATACAATTCCTTTCACAGTTAGTGGAACGGAGGGATGTCTGACTGGGCGGTACTAATCACGTACAATGTTGATCACGTACTGGAAAGATGTCGCTAAAAAGCGATTTTTGATATTTTTATTTCTACTGTAACTTGGTGTAAACAGCAGCACTCCTCTCCTATTTACCCTTTCTCTTGTTATTGCCTTAGTAAGCCTGTTTAAATCTTTAGCAACCTTATGTGAGGACTGAAGATTGATTGTGATTAAAAATCGTGTTGTGACGATTTATGATGTATACATCTTTTCTTCGATGTAGACACCCAGGAGAAATCTACTGCAGATGAAGATCAGTCAATGAATGGTGAAGATGACAATGACGGCAGTGATTGTTGTGGCACTGGACAAAAGGAGGATGCAGAGGAACTTCCTGAAGTGCTGACAATGCATGATTTAGAGGAATCTGATGGTGATGGTGGGGATAATGAAGCGGGTGAAGATGATGATAGCACTGAGGAAAGCCTTCAGATTGAGGAATTGTCAAGAGATGCCCAACAGAAAAAACCAGCCTCTGAAAATGTTTGCTCCGTAAAGGAGAATGAGGCTGAAAATGTAGATACTTGTAAAGAAAATGATTCCAAAAATGCAGTCAGTCAATCAAGTATTATAACAGAAAAAGAAATTTGCTCAAAAAAGACCCCCAAGGAACTCTTGACAAATGATTTAAGCTTAGACTCAGAAACCAAAAATACAATGCTCCCAGATGGGTGCTATACACAAACAAATTTTAACCGAAAACTTGACGATGAGCTCATAATGATGAAAGCAGTTGCAGCATTAAGACGAGCTGACAGAATTTCGCCTCCAAGCATAGCAAAAAGTCACACCTCCCTTTATTCATCAGGAAACCTGAACCTTACTTCTTCACTGAAAACAACCAATCTAAGTATAATGAACACATCTACATTGCCATGGCAACCTGTTGGGGTATCTACACCCCTACCAGCACAGCGTCAAAGAGTTCGAGTTTATGGTAGTTCATATGATTGTGACTTTTGCAGCAGCTCCATTGACAAGTCTGACTTGTTTGCCATGCCATTAAGAACAACAACCAGGTCTCCACTCCTAATCAGTGGGGATCTAGAGTTGGAACTAATTAGAAGTAGTTATGCTAGTGGCAGCAGTTTAAGTGCCAGTGGACAGTGGAGAAAAAAGCTGTCACCTGTGATGGAAGATATAATCAGGAGAAAGGAGATTCTGAAAGCTGGCTTGGAAGAAGGTTTGTTCAGTTTGAAGTTGACTTTCTCTTTGCTGCAGTATTTTTATCTCACAATGTGTAGTGTCTATGCAAGCTTGGTTGTGCATTTTTTCACCACACTGACTTTGATAAAGACAGTAGGCCATCAGTATAGTTTCTTGTAAACCTAGTTTGACACTATGGGATTTGAAAACCCCAATGTGGATGAAGGGGAATAACTTTATCTAATGGTACTACAGTCAAACCTTGATTATCTAGACTTATTAGGACTTGGATAAATTGCTGAGATAATCAAGAATCTGGGAATTGAAAATATGAATATTAATTATCTAAACATAAAGTAACGTGCATATCATGATTGTTTCACTTTACATTTGTTTTGAGTGTTTGTGAAACCCTCACTGGATTAGCTAATAATTGACTGTAACATCCGGCCCTTTGTTAGCAACAAAGCAAATGAGTCAATCAGAACTCAGGAGAGTGCATCAGAGTGTTTGTTCGTTGCGTGGCACTCAGGCATCATTATTTAAGTGAAACAGATTATTTAATACATTATAAATGTTAAACAATTTTGGTAGGATTTCTGATTTTTATACCACCTCAAGTTTTCTCAATTATGAAAAAATTGGGTCAAGAGAAAAGTCTGGATAATTGAAAAGTCTGGGTAATTAAGGATGTCTGAATTATCACGATGATGCAAACTCTGGGGGCTGAGTTTAGAATCTTATACACAAAGTGCAAAAGTTTCTTACTAAGTAAAAAAGATGACGAAAACCTGAACAAAGCTAAAAAGATATGAAGTTAGTCTTGTACACATCAACTTGAATCATTGATACCCATAGTCCTCACTCTTTCTTGAATCTAGTCCTCTGGTAAATAAATTGTCTCTGCAAGTTTATAAGCTATGCTGTCAGAAAAAACATATGTGCTTCTGGCAGATCCAAATCAAGTATTTAACAAGCCTGAGATATAGGGGATGTTACATGGCTGTGCGAGAATACCAATTTTATCTTTGAGTGCTGGAAGTATCTCACAATGGAGCGAAGCGATCAAGTGAGAAATACTTACAGCACAAGAAGATAAATTTTGTATCCCCAAGTGGCCATGTAATTTTCTGTTTATTTTATAGGTACTGAAGAAACTCCTACATAAACACAACTTTTTTTAAAAGACCGGGCCGTGTGCCTGAGAGGGCAGCTCTCTTGTAATTGGCTAATCATGTTAGTAACCATGGCGACACCATTATCTTCACACCTGAAAGATAAAAATAAAATCTTCACTGTGTGTGGTGAAGGAAAAATCCTGGTACTTAAATATCTAGATAATATGTTCATTTGAAAGACAAGTCATATATAGAATATCTGTTACAGTTTTTTTATTTAGTATAGTAATGGTCAGGTAGTCTTTGTTAATGCTCTTATTTCTATTTTGCTTGCAGCTCAGACCAGATCAGATGCTTCTAGACATTCCTCTGGGTATTTTATCCCAAGGACACACCCTCTTTCTAATGTTGAAAGAAGACGATTGTATGGCAAATCTGTCTTTGGTTTAGATTTCAACAGCCATGTCGGCAAAGAATTTAAAAGGTACAATCATGAACATTGTATTTTATCACTAATAAGGTAACATGTGCTGGTTAATGTTAGTACTTAAATGAAGTCCTGGGTTTTTTTTAAATGCCTGGTCAAGGTTGGATTGTCTTAACTTGATAAGGTTTAGAAAAACTCAGAGTTGTTACCATTTTGTAAAGTTGATAATGTGAAGTCTGACTTAAATGTTCTGAACATTTATGTTAATTTTCTGGTTAAATTTTGTGACTCTTAACAGTATTGGAAACTGAAAAACATTTCAAAAGTATGTAGCAAGTAGTCACTAAATTAAATTTATGTAAATTGCAAATTTAAAAAAGTGTTTTCTCATAAACAATTGCTTCAGTTTGCTTATCATCCAGGTCACAACATTTCTTTTATTTATACAATCAGTATGGAATTGCCTTTAGTTTAAACTGTGTTTGTTTCTATTTAATATGCAGGTCTTCTTGGCCTTTAACTGGGGTAAAACTCACTCAAGGATCGCGTCCACTGGATCCCCCTGTCTTCCTTCCACCAGCCAAGTACTCAAGGTCAGATCAAATTTATGATTATCCTGTATACAGTTCCAACACAAAGTCAAAGATATATGGCAGAGCGTTTAAGATGCCAATTCCTGCATCTGAAAATGACACTGACAGTGGTTTTGCAGAATGGAAACAGAGTGCCTCAAGATGGGAAAAAAACACAAAATTGAACCATCATTACAATAGTGTTTTTGATTTGTCATAATCATCCAGACATTGGTGGAAACAATATATTATTAGCACTCAAGAATTTTTTATCCACTGCATATTGTCCTATCAGTTTGGACTGATAAAACATTTGCAGCTTTGAAATATCACATAGTTAAACTTGTAATTACTGAGATGGTATTTATATGCATTCTAAAAGCATACAACCAGAATCCTGATTAAGACATATGTTAACTCAGGTCAACTCATCCTCAACCCTGAATGACAGATTTTGCAAAACTCATTCTCCAAGTAGATATTTCCTTCTCATGCTTCACATGTCCTAAATCTACTTTGAATTCATAGATGGCTATTAAACTGTAGGCAAGATCTGAACAAGCCTCCCCCTCTTTAAGCCTCTCTTGAAGTCACTAGCCTTTAATGGTTATGTAAATTGAAAGCAGTAAGTGCAACAATACTTAACCGAATCAAAAGAAAATGATATATGCTTGTCGACAATATTTTTATTGTAAGATTTGTTTGTGATATAATGCAATATGTGATGCTTTATTTCATTAATCATTGTACAGTGGACATGAGACTTATATTTTCTAATATTGAACAACTAAGAGTTCACCAAAGTTATATTATGCTTACGACAAGTAGTATACACTTTATAAGCTTATAAATTACTCCATACATTATGATACTATTTTTACTTTGTTAGTGTTTAGATTGCAATGAATGTAAATTCGCTTGATTTGAATATTTAAGGACAATTAATACCCTATGAAATTCACTTACTTGACTTTAACAGAAAATTCATTCAAAAATAGAAGCCAACACTTTCATTATACAAGGTCTGTATTTGAAAATCTATACAAGTAAAATTACAACACATATTCAGATGACATACTTGAAAGGAGGAAAAATGCATGGAGAGTGTTTCCTTCTGGTTCTTTAATAATTATTAATAAATATCCCCCAAAGGGGAGGTGAGTTAATAGTGGTAAATATACACAGAAACACAAAGTGCAGAAGACATATATGTATCTACCACTAGACACAGACCCTTAGGAGGGGATGGTTGTTTTAGTATTTACCAAAACGGCTGTTTAGCAGAAGAAGTGTTAATAGTAAATTTGACTGTAGTAATAACATTCTCCAGTTTCATAATTTTTGATTGAAACTTGCATGTTTCAAAGCACTTTGCCTCTTCTTCAGAGTGTGGCCATTAGTCAATTGAAAGCATTTACAAAAATACAGTCTAAAGACAATAAAATATTAGATAATGTTATACTATAACTAAAGTGATTAAACCTACCAGGAAAGATTAACATGCATAATTTGTTGGTTTAAAATGGGTTTGATCCATTTATATGCATGGCTTCCTATATTTTCCATGGTCCTTAGACTGTATTTAATAAATGCTTTCCATTGACTAATGGCCACACTCTGAAGAAGAGGCGAGGCGCCACGAAACATGTAAGTTTCAATTAAAAATGATGAAATTGAAGAATGCCATTACTGCAGTCAAATTTTTTACCAATCAAAAATATTTGGATAAAAACAACACAGTGTAAATCTTTTTCTGTTTTTAGCACCAAACCTGTCTGCAATTTGATTATTGCCTGAAAATCAACTATTAGTCGCACCTTGGTATTACCATTTATAGGAGCCAATCAGAGTTTGCAAAAATTGATACTGATCACAAGTTGCTTTGGTAAATACTAAATAGTTTCAAATAATTAATTTGATGTTTTTTTTGTAGTAAGAGTGTGTTAATTAATTTCGATTTTGGCAGCTATCAATATTTGCAGACTGCTTTGTTTCAACTCTTTGGAAACATTTTACATTTTTGAAATATTTATTTTGAGAACTTTGAAGTTGTTTTGTAGCACTAGTTTTGTTTCAGTATGAACTAGTTGTATATTTCAAACTACGATATTTAATTAATATGTATAGAGTAATATACATGTACATTGTTTGAATGCATTTTACTTAGCCAACTTCAGAGAACTAGCACTTCAGAATCAGTTGAAAATTATAGTTTACAGTCAGTAATAAATTTTGTCTGTGCTGTCAGTTTATTGGTTGGTGCTAAATCATACTTGTAACAGCTCCATAAAGGTTTGTTATTATTCAGAGTTTCAGGGTTAAAAAAGCTCAGGAGGAGAAAATTTTTATCTCTTGGCTTAAAACTCTCCATAGTTGTACATGGCCTGGAGACTCTTGCATAATCTCCAGTTTTTTCATGTTGTAACAATACTATGAATGAAACTTGAACATATGGTGGTCTTTTATGTTAAATTACTGAAAAGCGCCTTTTTGTCATGGGGTAAAAACAAAAAGGCTTACCTATTCCTGCTATGTCTGTGTTTTCATAATGCATACCCTTATTGGTGCTCAAGATTTTTAACATTCTTGAAATCATTTCAAGGCAATTATTTTAGATGAACATATTGATTATTCATCTCATTTAACATATCAATTTCTAAACTGATATTTTTGTAAAATAATTCAGTGGTGAATAGATATATTCTCTTGGCGAATTGAGGTAGAAAATTGGTTGTTGAACCTGAAGCTCTGTTATTGATCCATTTATCCTGCTAAAATTTCAAAAATCAAAATCATAAAAATTCAACACAATTGCAAACTTCAGAATTTGTTGAAGCAATGGACATTTTCAGAATCATCTTGTAAAGACAAAGAAAATGAATGGTCAGATTAGATTTTCAAGTAGTGGTTTTAAAGTTAGAACATTTTAAGTTTATGTGAAACCGTGTTTAGCAGGATATGGGTTAATAGTTATTTTAAACCCTTGGCTTCTTTTCTGGAATACCCAAGCCCCATATTGAATTTCAAGAGTTCACCTTCCCAAGATTTCTATAAGTTTTTTTAACAGAGTTTTTTCCAGTAAAATGCCATGAAATCTAAATAAATTTGTGATGGGGCCGAAACAGTGGCATAACAACCAATGTCATGGTGACAAAGAAATATAATAGGAGGATATCTAATTAAGGACAAAAAATAAACACTGCAAGACATAGGTGAGGGGAATTTGTTCCTTTCTTAATTTTCACCCATCCATCTGCTTAAAGCCAAAATGTCATCTGTCACCAATTTGTTGCCCATGTGAAGCTGCTTTAGGGCTGTGTTACCAGACAGGCCTTACCACTGCACCACTAGTTTAAAAAAAACCTTGCCAGGGCTTGAAATTAACTCTTTCTTCAAGTGAACCTGAGTTCAAGTCTTAGTAGCCAGATATCTTTCAGTGACCAATCTATACTATGTCTGTAGCTCTGTGCACAAGAATAACAGTATTCGTTTCCAGATTTGTTTGTCCAAGAAAGCAGACAAGTTTCAATTTTTTCATCACATTGTTTATCATTTTATTGGAAACAGTAACTCTTAGTTAATCAGTCACAAGGTTCCACGAAATAATGAAATAGTCCTGAACTTAAATACACTGGATAAATTCAGAGAAAGTTTTTTATAAGCTTTCAAACTCTGCTGAGTCCATGATCACATGACTGGTCTTGACGTCAACTCCAGAAGTCTGGGGCGGGAAATTCAAACTTCGACGAGGGCCCCCCCTTCTTTTGCTCCTGAGGAGGTTGGTCTAGATTGGAGATAGGTTGTGGTGGCCTCCATCCTTGTTGAGCGAAGGGTTCAATGTTCTGATATGGATGGCCTCCTTCACTCCCCTCTTGTACCACCTAGGTTCGACCTCCAAAATCTCTGTGATCAAGGACTCAGCAGAGCTCTAAAGCTTATAAAAAACTTTCTCTGGACTATTTCATTATCAAATTCCTGGATAGATGAAACTACACAGTACTGTTCCACAAAATCTTGTAATAGGCAGCTGGGTACAAGTTCTAAAATCTAGTAGCCAATGTTCATTTTGTGGTAGCATTGACCACCTAACTATAAATAGGTTGCAAGTTCGAACCCTGCTAGCTCTAGTATCAGACATACTTTGCATTCTTTGTCAAGCCTCAAGATGAGTTCAAAACTTGACTCATATTTGCGCAGTGTTTGTCATCATGAACTGGAGCAGAATGCATAACACATTCCTAGAAACGAACGCAAAACAAATACCTATCACAAAGTTACATAGAATACAGAACTAGAGTTTAATACTTAATTGTTATAATGGTAAAACGTAACAAATTTCGACAAATTTTTCATTGCTCATTTGTTGCTTGGTCGACCGCAGCCAGAATGAGCACATTGCCAAACTAAAACCTTGGAAATACATCAAAGCTGAAGGTCTTAAAATATTGTTACCGCTAAATACGTGGCTATTAAGTAAATTGGTATCGCTGACGGCGACTTTTATAATCATCTCGGTCTTGCAAGCGGACCGATCATATAAGGAAAACATTTTGCCTCATTTACCTCGCTTAAAAACAAACACACGTACACAAACACGCACTTGACATACAAGACACAAAATATCAGTGCTTCGGTATCTTCACTGGCTTAAGAAAGCCTCAGACTTAAACTAATGAGTTATAAATGCGCAAGATCAAGAAGAAGAAGAACTTCTCTTGACTTCATCATGGACGCTGTTTACACTTGCTCCAGGCCCACGCACATAGAACGATGCAAGGGGACTGGGTCAACCACAGGTAGCCCACGCTACGACAACCGAATTTTAGTAAGCTGTATGGGAAATTTGTATATTTATATTGCTCCTAAAATGTATTAAAACCATTCATTCTACATTCTGTTATCTAGTAGTCAAAACTTCTTACATTTATTGGGCTTTTGGGGCGAACTGAGGTGCAGCGCGAAAAAAAATCTCCCTTTAAAAGAAAGTGCTTCAATTCGCCCCAAAAGCTACTAGAGAACAGAATGTAGAATGAATGATTTTGTTACATTTTAGGAGCAATAATTTAAAATACAAAGTTCAAATTTCCCATACTTTTGCTTCTAAAAACACAGTTGGCGTTCAAAAACGCAGACTAGTACCACCTAACTTTGAAAGTTTTAGTGCTATCGCCCCGTCATTGTTTTACAGTATTTTTGAGTACAGAGGCGGGAACATTTAGTTGCTTATGTTTTTCTGTTTTCCACTGCATATGTGTGGTGCGATAACTGATGTATCATTTTTGTGTTCAGTAAATGGTTTTTAAAAAACTGAGTTTTTTTACCACTTTTCTAGTTTGAATAAAAAACAAAACATATTGATTGGCGAAACGCCAATCAAAACAACATTCGCTCTTGATATCTTGGGCAAATTCGTATTTTGCTGCGGAAGTCTTGCTAATTTTCCGTCTTGCTCTGTGATTCTTAATTCCTAAGTATGCTAATTACAGTCTTCGTCGTTTCGTGTTGGGTACTATACATTACTACGAGTAAAATCCACAGATAAACAATGCGAGATTAACAGGTCACTTATGAAAACCTCGGTAATCAGCAATAAACATGACAGTCGAATTGTGTTGAAAAATATTGTAATTGAGAAGCAACAGATGACCGAAAATCTTGAATTTTGCGTTTGTCTTTTCAATACCATTTTGTATCGGGAAATATTTGTCGAAGAGAACAAAACAACGGTGAAATAATCGCTTAAAAGAAATGCCGATTGATTTCAATAGCAAATTTTGCTAGTCACAAGTCATGCAAGTTGATTTGAGTCTGACAAGTTTTCATGGTTACTGCATTGAGCAGATTTCAAACCGTGAACACAAAACCGATTGTCAAGATGTGCCATAGTGGAAATATTTTCATAAAAATAAACCAAACCCCAATCTTTTGTTATTATTGAATACTGACTTCATTAAAATTAGCAAAACATCTGGTGGTGCAAGCGAAGACGCGACAACACGCATGCGTGCAATGGATATTTCATGGGCTTCGTCTTGGCGGTAAAAATGGCCGGTAACTCACCCATGACATGAACCAAAATACGGTGGCTTGAGCTTCTGGTTTCTTGACCCAAGGCCAGAAAAATGGGGTACGAGAAAATGAAGGAAGAAAAGTAAGTCTCTAGCTGTAATTTACGACTTATTTTGTTGCAGATAAATTAGAGATCCCGGTTTAAATAAATATTTCCTTACTCGAAGCAATCCTCGAGAGATCTTAAATTGTATTTATTAGCAGCCGGTCGAAATTTGACAATATCCTACGGGCAAGTGTGTTCGATTATATATCTACTCTAACTTTGGCTTTTATGCGTTTTAATCAGCTAAATCAGAACCTTTTTAAGGAGCTTTCTTTCCGTTTGAACTCGAGGTTGCTGTCGGTACACATTCCAACTTTCTGTCAGGTGATTGCCCTGCATATTATTTTGATTTTCTAAGTTTCAATTTATCACACCTGCTTTATACAATATATGTTACCGATAAAGGTCACCTGACTAGATTCCAGCCGGAGAACTAAAAGCCAAAAGGAAAACTAAGAACATCTAAAGTCGCTCAGAACTCGAACAATAATGTATCCGAAGACTTAGTAGTGTCGCGGATTTCATGCTAAGAAACTTGTATTATTTTAATTGTTTATAATAAAATAAATTCAGCGATATGGTAACGCTGCGAGGTGGAAACTCATTGGCATTGAGCAGGTTTGGCCAGGGGTTTTTGGTAGTTGTCATTGAAAACTTTAATTGTTGTATTAAAGAAACTCACAGCTAAAATAGTCGGATGGTTATAGTTCAGTGATAATCATATTCGCCGCAATAACTTTATTAATCCAGAAGTTAACAGATCCTACTCCGAGTATCGCAATTCCGGAATCAACCATGCGAACCAAACAGTGCGGCCATTTATTTTTGTACGGAATCTTATCGATGAATTGGTCTAAATTATTTAAAACTAGAGACTAGACATTTCAAGAGTGAATATGGACGGCACGAAGCTAAAGCGGAGCTATTTGAGTATTTAAAATCGAGGACGGCACAATTATTGGCGGTGTACAATTCTCAGACTTACTACGCGTTTAATAAGGCAGACAAAGTTGTTTAACAGAGAAAAATAAAAGGGTAAACTGGTCAGATATTTTAGAACTCGTGTAAAATTTTAATCAACAGTGACAAAGATGCAAAGCTTCTGTATAGATACATAGCGTAACTGGGCATCGTTACAGTTTTGAACAGATTGTGTTATTGTACTTCTAGTGTCAGTGTTTAATATTAAACTGTTTCTGCATTAAAACTTCGAAAATTTTGGTGTTTGGAGTGATTTTCCTGTCACTGTTTACAAACGTTAGTAGTTTAGAATATCTCTTAACAAGAACTGAAGCAGTGAAGACGAACTTATAGATTTCATAAGTTCCGTGAAGACAAGGAAAAGTTGATTCGTTTTGGAGATAACACACCGCATCTCTTAACCTTTGGTTACTGCTTGTTAAAGATGATGCAATGACGATAAGGGTGACAGTAATTGTTGTTACTTGGAAAGTAACTTAGTATTGCTGCTCTGTGATTGGCTGTTGCTTAACATGATTGGATCCACATGATTAGGTGCTGTTGAGATCGTGCTCATTAAGTCTTGTTTCGTGACAGTATTCATTTTCCTTAGAACCGGGAATACAGATGAGTGAGAAAGTTTTGCAGTTACAGACTCCATTAACATCGTTTGGGTTTCAATTTGTTTGTACTGAGAATGCTTAAATGCAAAGTCACCTTTCACTTCAAAGATTTTGTACGAAAAGTAATTGATGCACATTATCAAAAAACTTTGTCATAGAGCTGTAAAAGGGAGCATGTTGTCATTTGTAACAGGGTATGACATGACAGTAGATAGACAGTAGTAACAGCAGGAGCAGATGAAGAGCTGTGTGTTAATTATCATTAGGTGGTAGTGTTGGTCAGAGTACTTTCTCTACATTAACCACTACCAAAACCTCTGCAACTACTGCTACACTACCACTCGGCCTCCACTTTAGGTACTGCTACTGCCACCACTAATACTGCCAATTCCATTACCACTGCCCTGCTACCTACCAGTGCTGCTTCCACTACCACTTTCATTACCTTTACCACTGCCACTTCCGATACCATTGCCCAGCTGCCTACCAGTGCTGCTTCCACTACCACTTTCATTACCACTACCACTACCACTTCTGATTACCTACCAGTGCTGCTTCCACTACCACTTTCATTACCACTACCACTACCACTTCTGATTACCTACCAGTGCTGCTTCCACTACCACTTTCATTACCTTTACCACTGCCACTTCTGATTACCTACCAGTGCTGTTTCCACTACCACTTTCATTACCTTCACCACTGCCACTTCTGATTACCTACCAGTGCTGCTTCCACTACCACTTTCATTACCTTTACCACTGCCACTTCCGATACCATTGCCCAGCTGCCTACCAGTGCTGCTTCCACTACCACTTTCATTACCACTACCACTACCAGTTCCATCACCACTATCACTACCACTGCTGCTACCACTTCCATTACCACTACCAGTTCCATACCACTATCACTACCACTGTTGCTTTAACTGCAGGTACTGCTACCAGTACCACAGTCACTACCACTACTGCTGCAAATATCACAGTTGTTATCACTACCAATACCATTACTGCTACCACTGCTACTTCCATTTCCTCTAAAACTACCACTGCTGCTTTAACTGCAGGTACTGCTACCATTACCAGTACCAGTACCAAAATTGCTACCATTACTGCTACCAAAAACACAATTGCTACCACTACCAAAACCACTACCAATACTGGTACCACTATTGCTACCACATCTGCTTCAACTACAGGTACTGCTACCACTACCAACACTATCAACACTACCACAATCACTACCACTACCAAGACCACTGC
Source organism: Hydrozoanthus tunicans (assembly GCA_026413305.1). Classification (NCBI taxonomy): domain Eukaryota; kingdom Metazoa; phylum Cnidaria; class Anthozoa; order Zoantharia; family Hydrozoanthidae; genus Hydrozoanthus; species Hydrozoanthus tunicans. Next base: position 28,241 of record JAOBAT010141851.1, read on the forward strand.
CACTTTCATTTCAACTACCACTGCAGCTTGAACTAGAGGTACTGCTACCACTTCCAGTACCACAATCACTACCAATACATCTAACAATACCACAATCGCTACAACTACTGCTACCAGTACCACAATCACTACCAAAACATCTAACAATACCACAACTGCGACAACTACTGCTACCAGTACCACAATCACTACCAATACATCTAAAAATACCACAATTGATACCACTACTGCTACCACTACCAGTACCACAATTGCTATCTCTATTGCTACCAATACCAATGCCACAATTGCTACCACTACGGTCCTTTATTGGTGGAATTTTTAATTTCTCGTAAAATTTGTTAAAACTTGTTTTTTTAGTAATTTTCATTCATGTAGTCATTTCTGACCATAAGTGACCACTACCACTGCTGCTACCAATACCACTACCACTATTGCTACAACTACTGCTGCCACTTCCATTACCACTAACACTGCTGCTTTCAATACCTTTACTGCTACCACTGCCATTACCACTGCTGCTACCAATACCACTACTGCTACCATTACAAATACCACTGCTGCTATCAATACAATCTCCATTACCACTACTGCTGCCACTTTAAATACCACTAACACTGCTGCTACCATTACCACTACTGCTACCACTACCAATACCAATACCACTACTGTTACCACTTCCACTACCACTATGACTACCACTGCAACCACCACTACTTGTGAGCTACCACTACTACTACTGCTACCAATACCAATACCACTGTCACTACCACTAGGTAACTGCTATCAATACACTGCTACTACCACTAGCACTACTGCTACCACTATCACAACAATTATCTTTACCATTACGACTATACCATTTCCACTTCTGCTCCCACTATCATTACCACTACTGTTATAATTACTGTTACTGCTACCACTACTTTTACTGCAACCACTACAACTACTGTTGCTGCTACCATTACCACTATCACTACCATTACTGCCACTATTTCTGCTACCACTACTTTTATTGCTAAACCAGTATACCACAATCAAAACCACTACCACCAATATTGCTACCACTACTGCTACAAATACCACTATCAGTGCTGATAAACAAAGCGTTGAGGCGTATATTTTATACAAGGCACCAAACCCTGCAGGATAACCAAGGATGCTTTAAGCTAAGCTATAAAAAGTGCAGTTAATTAACTTGGATAACATTTATTAGCATCCAAAAAGTCGTAATCCACGTTACCAATCGATTCTTCTGATCAGAAGTCTCCAAACTCCTCCCAAGATCCTACTACCTTCAATCTCCTCCACCCTACAACCACCTCCACCCCCTAACCCCTCCAACTCCAACCAAGGTTTAGCTATGACCCTATGTATTAACCTTTAATATTCCTTTGGTATAAGCTTCTTACTTCCCATATATGCTTTTCTTGCGATCGAGTTTTTATTGACTTAACACTACCATTATACTACACTTTTTCTTTTGCTCACTTAGAGTTACAGTTATAGTATAGTTAAAGCGATTTTATTACATTGTCTTAGAGCCCGTGTGTTTAATTCCGCTCTTAAATCCATCCCTCCCCTCCGTATTTAAACCGCCATCCCAAAGACTTATCACGAACCCGTTTAATCATAGCTTAGGGCTAATTGTTAGGCTGTTAGAATTAAAAAATGCTGTCCGTCTCCAGTGGACTTGTGTTCCTGAGTTAAATGTCGGATTATTTATTACAGAATGAACTGGGTAGAATTGAATCCTCGAACAAATTTTCATGAAGTTTACTGAAATAGAACAAGGGTTATCTTTTCGATTAATTTCATCTTTCAAAATTATTCTTTTTCAATTGGAAATCAGAAAAAAGATGTTCGCCTTGGTTTCTATACTTATCCTACACGCAATATAGCCAACAAAGTCAATAAAGAAGACGCGTTTACCCATTTTATGTATACACCATAAAGCCGCCCTAGGGCTAGGCAGCCTGTGTCTGGTCGCCACCACACGAACAGTGTGAATTGAATGATTCAAAGTTGAACCTTGTTACTCAAACATGCTCGCTTTATCCTTTGTGTGGGTGAAAGTTAAGACAAGTGCTACTTATAAATAATTTATTAATCTTGTCTAGAGAAGTTAAGCAAACAAATCGCCTTGGCATGATGACATTTTTTTTTAATAATAATATTAGATTCGCATGTTTTGTTTTTGCGTACGAAATCGTACGTACGATAGATTTTGAAGGTTTGTCAGAACGCTTCTAAACTTTAAAAATTGAGTGAATCAGAAAGAAAAAAAAAATTTGAAAACCGTGGTTTCAAATCGATTAACAACGGTGAGCTAATTAGATAGCGCAATTTTTGCACAGCTTCTGACGCGAATACGTTTTTATCAAGCACATAGCAGCTAGCTTTCGGAGGCCGCGATTTTCTCAAAAATACAAGGCAAAGAATGCAAGAGTAAATTAAATGATAACCAAAAAAAACAAATTGTTTTACTGTTGCAAGAATTTCATTTTCCCGTTCTTCAAGTTAAAGAAAACAACTAATTTATTTTGTTTCCGTCTTTCAAGTTCTTAGAAAAACATTTAAATTTTCACTTTCGTTTTCGTTCACCGTCTTGAATTTTATTTTTCTGGTGAACATCAAACTTGGATGAAAGTAAAGATTGTATCTATCGTCAGCGTTCAAAACATTGGGTTACAATTCACAATACACCTTTAGAGCTCTGCTAACAGGATGCTGAAGAGTGTTTTGAAACAAAACTTATTTTTCGGTTTAGAAGCGATCGATATTTTTCTAAGAGGTACCAGCATGCGAGGGAAGCAGAAAGGAATTGACTTCGCCACCGTTAAAGGGGAGAGCGAAAGCTTAGCTCAGGGCTATGACTGATTCTGAGAAAACTGTGTCGTATAAGTGCCATAACTACATTCTGAGAGGTTTTATGATGAAGATCAAAATTTTCCAAAACTGTCAACATGAAGGGTATTGGTGTATGGGTTATAGTTGAGGGAAATTTTTAGCAATACGTCATTTGGCGTAGTTTTTGATCACTACACGAATGTGACATTTTTCCGGAAAGCGAGAGAAAAAAGTGACTGAAACTGAAAGGAAATCTTTTGTTTTCAATGTACTTGAGAAATGAAAAACAAAGTTTGGCTTCATTGTGTATGCTATAGAAAACGACTTGACTTGGAATGGAATGGAATGGAATGGAAAGTTATTGAATATTATACGTGTAGGATGGAACTTGTACAAAATAGAAAATACTAGAATAAATCGTCTGCTTCCTCTTTGAATAAGCATGAAGCTTTATTCTAAATAGTTGAATGAAATTTCTTTCTATATACTGACATTTTTTTAAAAAGAGAAACGAATTATTCGATAATATTTTCCGGCTGGTTAGTCACATGACACTCAGCAGCATGACGTCATTGACCGAAGCCCGCAGTCACAGTACTAGAGCAGTTGTGCAAGGCGAATATTATTAGCAAGGCATGGTGGAGAGCTACAAATTACTGGAATGTAAACTTCTTCGAGGGAGATTGGCTTAGTTTGTGCCAGAAATGGCGCCGTATGCACATAACGCAAATGGCGAGAAGCTTGAAGAAAGAGAGAGATCTCAAACGTAAGCTGTAGTAGATTTTTATGTTCGTCGTTCTGAATGTTTACCTCACTACAAGTGTTCTAGTTTAATTCTTGATCTATCCGTTTAAGGACATCACATTTACAAGGCTTATTTGATTGTACTGGTTCTTTAAACTGTCAACGATGACATTGGTTCGTTTTTGAAGACTTATTTTATTCGAGGGTCGATAATGCAGTTCGGAAAGAATGGCTGTTTCGCCAAGTTGACACAATTCGATAATTCGCGGGTTTTGTCAACCTCATGGCAACTACCAACTCCAAACATTTTAGATTTCGAGGCGTATATTATTAGGTTATTATTAACATTTACTATTACAGCACGAACATTGAATGTGGCTGGCGGAAAAATCTCTTGATTTTAAATCATTTCCCCTTGTTAGCAGAAATCGTGCTGATAGTAGTGATTTAAACAATGCAAGGCTATTTGTCACCGAACGAAAAACGTTCTAATTAGAAAGAAAAACGCTTTTGATTTATTACGCTTTGATTAGAAGCCGATTTTATCTTATATCGGTTAATTTGAAATAACTTTATATGGAATTCCCTAAATTGTTTGTTGTATACTGAAGTGTTGACGCGAAAGAAATTTATCGGCCATAAATTGTTTGATTTTGCAGAACCGTGAATGCTATCTATAGTTGTTACTGTTTTATACTTTGAGCAATTTTTGGTCATTTTTACTTTAAAAACTTTGCAGAGATGATAGATGCTGCAGATACTTTAACTAAACACCTTCATCGTCTTTGTGGTGATTAAATGATGGAGTTTTACTGATAGAAATGCACAGCCCACTTTTTGAAAACACTCATTGTTGTTCATTGCTATTTAAAACGCCCATGGGGGTCGATGATTGTAAACTGGTGTTCAGTTTTGTCTCTGAGAAAATTAGATTAACCTTTTAACCAAGATTTGGTAAGGATGTTTTTGTAAAATATTTCTGTTAATTTTTTAGAAATTTTGAAGTCTTTTCCTATGTTGAACAGCCCAATTTGCCAAAAATCAGATATAAATGTGCAGACAATTAAACATCGGTGGTTCTGTTATGTAGCAAACGAATTTGAGGTATTTTCGTCCTTGCATCAGAAATTTTAAGCTAACCAAATTAAAAACAGACCAAAGTGCCAAGGAATTGGGGATTGTAATGTATTTCTAAGCCTTAAATAGCTAAGCTGTGTATCAAGATGTCTTTGAGGCTTTAATCCATCATTTAAGGCTGAAGTGGGGATGCTATATATATCTAGCTAGTTGCCAAAAAGGATTAAAAAAGGGACAAATAAAAAGTGGTATTTCAAGGCATTGCATTGAATTACCATCAACTTTAAAATGTTAGCCTTGAAGTTTTAATTTTTACTCAATCTAAAGAGTTGCCTTTCAGATTTTTTAGTGTGATCTCATATATAAGTTTCTTTCCACTTTACCGATTTTTGAAATTACTTTTGCAGAGACTTTACAATGAAAGACAAAATGCCTTGTAGATCTCTGTGATTCAAATCCCACAAAGATCACAGATTTTTCTCTTTCCTTTGTATGAGTTTATGGGATTCTTTGTTAATGCTATAGATTGATGAAACTGGATATTTCCCCATTAGTCATCAGTGGCAAGGCGTCACTGTAGATAGTGTATGCCTGTCACCATCATGTTGATTTTTTTTTAACTCCACAGAAACCAGAATCTCTATGAACTCCTTGGAGTGGAGAAAGATGCAACACCAGATGAGATCAAAAAGGCTTATAGAAAGGTCAGTCACTTGTACTATAGAAATATAAAATAAGCACAAGCTCTATTCAGTGATAGTCATGATTAATATTAAATTTTTTAGTTCACAAAAAAGTGCTTAGAGAAAAATGAGCTACAGGTGAGTTTTTGTTGCACTTTTTCAGTGAATTCAAATATTTACATACAGTATTTTTATCAGTCTTTTATAAAATATACTACTCAAACAGCTGATAGAACTCTTGATGACCTATGCAGATCTATACACTCTATTCACACTTAGAGTGCATCATCATAGCCAATCTGAATGCATGCCGTATCTCCTTTGTTTTATAATTTATAAAATTTTTAGGAATTCGCTTCCTTTATTTTTTTGTGACAATACTGAGCCTTGTTTAAGTTTTGAGCTATGTGTATTTAATTGAAAACTGTGTTGTGTTATCCAAAGGCATTGATAGTGTAAAGCTTGTAAATGGGGAACTTAAAATCCTATTTTAAGCCAAGGGTAAGGGTGGGGGGGGGGGGGTTGTCGTTAT